>SJYX01017996.1:308755-352923 GCA_006410675.1 Oreotragus oreotragus | reverse complement strand
GGGGAGGGAGGGTTGACAAAGACACATACTACATATCGGATAGATTAAAAAGACCTATTGTATAGCACAGGGAGCTGCACTCAATACTCTGGTTTAGGAAAAGAATCTTAAAAAAAAAAAAGTGGATACATGTATACCTAATTCACTTTGCTGTGCCCCCGAAACTAACACAACAGTGTAAATCAGCTATGCTCAAATTTAAAAGGAAAGCGGTTGCACCTTAAAAATGGACGAAGTAGGATTTCTATCTTCTTAAAAATACTACTAGAGCTACTGAAAAACTTTGCATTTACAAAGGAATTGATAAAAATATTCCTTTGTATTGTACAGAAGGTAGACAGGAACCACGGCTAGGCTCGGGTGTGTGATCTTAATCACACGTAACCTCTTTCTTTCCTGCTCCATCAGAGGCTGGGCTCTCCTTGTTTTCAGCCTCTCCATTTGATGCAGGCAAATCCTCAGTCTCTTGGGTGGCCGTCTCCAGCTGTTTTCCCTTTGCTCCCCTTTCCCCTTTTGCTTGCACTTTTCTATCTGAAGATTCATCCTTTCCTGTTGCCTTCTTTGGCTTTGTTTCCACTTGGGCAGGAGTAGGTTTAACTGACAGCCTCCCAGGCCTCCTCTTGGGCTCCTCCTTCTCCACCCCTGATGAGGAGCTGACCTTCCCCGGGGGCACCCTGGCAGCAGGGTGGGCACGTGCTGGGAGTGGGGAGAGGACTCTCGAAGCCTGTTTGCTTGGTCACGGCTGCTCCTTCCCCTGCCCAGAAGCTGGGCCCCTCATGGGCCCTTTTCTTATTTTTTGTTTTGTTCTCTTTTCTTTTTGCGCTTCTGATTGGGTGACTTTTACTACCCTAGTCACCCATATCACCAGTCTGTTTTCTTGCCTCCTCTGACCTCCTGCTGGTTTCCACGAGTGTATTTTTGGTTTTAGTAAATGAATTCAAAAGTTTTACATCGTTCTTTTTTATAGTTTCTAGCCCTTTGCTGAAGGAGGCTTGCAACTCGCCTAGGCTTTTAGTGACTCTCTCATCAAATTCATCCGGTTTTTTACTGAGTCTGATGAACATCTTTACAAGTGTTACTCTGAATTCTTTATCTGATTTAGTTGTTTCTCTGAGAGATCCTCGTGTTTGAAAGATATTCTTTGAAAGATTCTGTAGTTCCTTCATTTTGCCTGTTTCTGTCAGTTAAGTCGCCCAGCCTTGAAAGAGTGGCCTTATGTAGGAGGTGTCCTATAGGATCCAGTGGGGCCATCTCCCCTGGTCAACAAAGCCAGGTGTCCCGGGGGTATCCCCTGCATGTGCCCTCCTGTGATGGGTAGACAGCAGTTATTGCAGGTGTGCTGGTGGGTGAGGTTGGTCCCCAGGCAGACCTGTCTGTGACCGCTGCAGATGGCTTTAGGTCCAAATGTCTACAGGCCCTGGCTGAAACTGCTGTGGGGAGGGGGTTCTGATGCGTAGGCCTGGCCTCTTGAGTTCTTAGGAGAAAGCAGGGGCAGGGTAGGTGGTGTTAGTTAGGTTGATGGAGACTGACAGAAATGGTGCTCACCAGCACCAGGCCAGCTGCATGGAAAGAAAGTAAAAACAAATGACATCCGCCAGCGCTTCTGTCCCTACAGTTCCCCTGGACTCCTGCCCCTCTGGTGCACACCCTGAAATTAGCTGATGACTCTCCTTTTTGCATGGCCCAAGCTGCTGCCTTTGCGATGGACTTTGGAGTGAGTTTCTGCGTGGGTCCTTTAAGAGTGGAGTCTCTTCCCTTTCCTACAGCTCCTGGGCTCCCCCAGATGTGAGCCCTGCTGGTTTTCAAAGTCAGCTGTTGTGGGTGCTCAGCTCCCCAGTGCAGGCTCCCCAGGCTGGAAGGCCTGATATGGGACCTGGACCGCTGCTCACCAGGGGGCGCCTCTGCGGTTGTGGTCTCTCTCCTGTTTGTGGGTTGCCTCACAGGAGTGCGGGAGCCGTTGGTTCTCACTAGACCAGGACTCCGCGCCTCCTAACTTTGTCGCTGCGGCCTTTTCCTTATACCGTTAGGCGTAGAAAGTCTGTCATGCTAGTCTTCAGGTCAGTTCTCAGAGGCGGTGGTTCTATATGTGGTTGCAGTCTTGGTGCGTCCCTGAGAGGAGGTGAGCACAGGATCTGCCTCTTCCAGAAACTTGGTCTGAAATTTGTGCAAGGCACTACCCTAAGCACTTGGCTGAACCTAAGTTCAACCTAAACAAGGGCTAGAAGATGACTGCATCTGGCTCTGCTGCCGCTTGAGCAGTCGCTTGCCCCATCACTTAGTTTCGATGTCTTTACTCCGTTAGAACCTCTCTTTTAGATGTCAAACCCGGAGGAGCCAGAGAAAGAGTGATCCTACCACCTTTCAATCAGAAGGAAATATTTATGCCCTTGGATTTGGCAACGTATTCTTAGATACGACCCCAAAAGCAAATAGAGGGAAAAAAAGATATTTTGGATTTCACCAAATTAATAAATTTTGTGCATCAGAGGGCACCGTCAAGAAAGGGAGCACATCACTAGAATCCTTGTGCACTATTGGTGGGAATATAAAATTATTCTTCTGGTATGGAAAACAATATGATGGTTCCTCAGAAGTTACAGAGATGATATGATTCAGCGGCCCCTCTACTGGGTGTACGCTCACAGGAATCTAAAATATGGACAGATACTTGTACACTTGTTCATAAGGCCATTATTCACAATAGCAAAAATGTGGAAGCAACCCAAGAGTCCACCAAGGATGACTGGATCAATAAGCTGGAGCATACATGTAATAGAATATTATTCAGATTTAATGAGAAAGGGGGCTTCCCCGGTGGCTCAGGGGTAAAGAATCTGCCTGCAATGCAGGAGACGCAGGAGGTGCAGCTTCATCCCCTGAGTTGGGAAGATCCCCTGGAGGAGGAAATGGCAACCCACTCCAATATTCTTGCCTGGGAAATCCNATTCAGATTTAATGAGAAAGGGGGCTTCCCCGGTGGCTCAGGGGTAAAGAATCTGCCTGCAATGCAGGAGACGCAGGAGGTGCAGCTTCATCCCCTGAGTTGGGAAGATCCCCTGGAGGAGGAAATGGCAACCCACTCCAATATTCTTGCCTGGGAAATCCCATGGACAGAGGAGCCTGGTGGGCCACAGTCCACACAACTGGGGGCCCCACACAACTGAGCAAGTGAGTACACACTCAATGAGAAAGGATGTTCTGACACATGTTAAAACATAGATAGACCGTGAGGACATCATGTGAAGTAAAATAAGCCTATCTGAGTAGGACAACTACCGCATGATCCCACTTATGTGAGGTTCCCATAGCAGTGGAATTTATAGAGACAGAAAATGGAACAGGGGTTTCAGGGGCTGCAGGAGGGTATGAATGGGGAGTTGTTTAATGAGTACAGAGTTTCAGTTTCGCATGATGAAAACCAAGCTCTGGAGATTGGTTTTCCATAGTCAATGTACTTCACACTGCTGATCTGTACACTTAAAATAGTTAAGATGTACATTTTTATAGCATGTGTATGTGATCACAGTCAAAAGTAAAAACTCTTAAAGCAAGAGTGAAAACAGCTCACAGAAGGCAAAAAAAACTGAAAATTATATATCTGGTTAGAGACTTGGATAAAGTAAAAAGAACTCCTAATCAATAATAAAAAGCCAAATAATCCAATTTAAAGGTGGCAAAACACTGGAACGGAAATTTTTCCAAGGAAGATATACTAGGATTTCTGGACATGATTACACATCAAGGAAATGCACGTCAAAACTACAATGAGGGTGGGGGTGGTGGGCAAAATTGGTGAAGGAATTCAAATAGTACAAATTCCCATTTATAAAATAAGTCACAGGAATGTAATGTGCAGTACAGCAATACAGTCAGTAATACTGTACTGCACATTTGAAAGTGGACCAAGGAGCCTGGCAGGCTATAGTCCATGGGGCTGCAAAAGAATCACACATGACTTAGTGACTAAACATTTACTGGCTTCCCTTGGTGGCTCAATGGTAAAGAAGTTGCCTGCCAATGTGGGAGATGCAGGAGATCCGGGTTCAATCCTTGGTCCAGGAAGATCCCCTGGAGGAGGAAATGCAACCCACTCCAGTATTTTTGCCTGAAAAATTCCATGGACAGAGGACCCTAGTGGCTTACGGACCAAAGGGTCGCGAAGAGTTGGACACAACTGAACAAATGAGCACAAGAGAGTAGAGCTTAAAAGTGCTCGTTGCAAGAAAAAAAATGTTTTTTGGTAGATATGTGTGGTGAGAGAGGTTAACTAGACTTATTGTGGTGGTCATACTGCAATATATACAAATATAGAATTATTATAGTTGTATAGTTGTACAGTTGAAACTAATAATGGGTTGGCCAAAAAGTTTATTCAAGTTTTTCCCTAAGGTTCGGTTCAGTTCAGTCGCTCAGTCGTGTCCAACTCTTTGCGACCCCACGAATCGCAGCACGCCAGGCCTCCCTNCTGGGGCCGGAGGGGCGGGGGGCCGGCGGGCGGGGGCCGGGCCCAGCGAGGAGGAGGAGCCGCGGAGGGAGGGCCGGCGCCTCCCCCACCCGGACCGGGCATCCCCGCCGCTCCCGGGCCCGGCGCGGCCCCCGCCCCCCGCGCCGGTGGGGGCCGCGGGGCGGAAAGTTTATCCTCCTCTGGGCCCCTCCGGCCCCGCGCCCCGCTGCCCCGGGCCGGTTCCCGTCGGGGCACGGCCGGCGCTCAGCCTCGCCGCCTCTGGCTCTCGGCGGCGGGGCCGGGCGGACTCTGTCCAGCCTCACCCTGGAGCCCCGTGGGCGCCTCCCAGAGCCGGCGGGGTCCCCGCGCTTCTCCCCACCAGGGGGACCCTCTCCTGCTGAGCGTCCCCGGGCAGAAGGGCCTCGTGTGACCCCTCCCCCTTCCCTTCCGGGGAGGGGGCCTGCGCAGCACCCCCGCCCCTAGCAGTCGCTCCCATCCCACTCTTGCCCTTGCGCCCCTCGAAGCCTGGAGGGTGGGGTCTCCGATGCTACGGCGAGTGAGGCTCTCCATACTCTCTTGCCCTTTACCTTCTGTGACCCTGATCCTCCTCTGGCAGAGGGGTCCGCCTCATCCTCTCATCTTCTGTGGAATCTTTGGGGCCTCTGCACACCATCTGTTGACCCTTTTGCCAGGACAAGGGGGCTCGGGCTCCCCTTGTTCTTCTCCCTCTCCCAGTGGGTCACAGGGGCCTAGGCAGCCCTGAAGTAATTTCAAAATAGGAAAGCAGACACTTCTTACAGAGGAGGCATCCTCTCCGCACACTTTCCTGGGTTGGGGTGAGCTCATTTCCTGAATACCCTTTGAGTTGCCCTCTCTCTCTCTCTTTTGGGAAGAACTGGACATCGCAGGGCTCCTTTCCCACTTTCTCTGTCTCCCCTGTCGTGTCCCTCCTGTCGTGTCCCTCTCCTTGGAGTTCCTCCTCTGGGTGAGGGTTGTGGCCCCATCACATGTAGGGCAGGGCTTCCATTGTGCCAGGTACTCGAGTGAGAAGGGGTCCCAGCAGTGAGCCTGTGTCTGAGGGAAACGGGTCTGCTCTTGCTTCCAGTTTACTCTTGCTCTTAGGTGGAGGAAGCATTCATCTATTGACACTCCCTCCCCCCCGCCGCCCCCTCCCCCAGAAAGAGGCTCCTGTGCTCTTGGCTTTGGGTGTTCACTATTACTGTCTTCCCTGCACTGAGAACCAGACTTCGTACATCTTTCATTCAAGAGACTTTGAACCTTCCCTGGAAATAAACTTCCCATTTCTTTTTAAAGAGAACTCATATCCTCCTTATGGCTTCTGTTTCCCAGTCAGCCATATTTAGTGAGCCTGTTACCTTGACTTTTTCTAATTTTCTTAAATTGTATTCATGTTGGCTGGGTAAGAAGAAGCCATATGCCTTTCCATCCAGAAAAGGGAGTGGAGACACCCATGTCGCCCACATGCCATTCGGGAAGAGGTTGCTAGTGTGCTCCTTGTTGTACTAGAACCTTCCTTGGGTCCTGGTGTTGTCTCTTGTGGGATCGAAACATTTCTTTCGAGCTTACCGGTTTCAGGGAAGGGAAAATTGAGAGGCTTTCTATTTTTTTGTGGCTTTGGTTCTTTTTTGGCAAAAAAAAAAAAAAAAAAAAAGGGATACTATGCATTTGTTTATATTTACACACATACAGGCAAATATTTATAGGTGGAATTACATCCATTACATTTATACAGGAAGTTGACAGGGTTAGATGACTATCTCTACATCTTGGGTGTATATGGAGACTTTAATGTGTAAGGACATAGATAATGCATCACGATTGTTGGGAACTCTTCAGGTTAGAGGAATCTGAAGACTCATTGATAAATGGCCATTTTTTGCCACTCTTCCTCTGTCATTTGTACTGGACAGAATAAGCAGAATGACATCCTGAACGTTCACCAGGTCCCTGGATAGGCACAGTGTACAGGGCTTGCCCCTGCCCGCTGTGACTTAGGCATTCTGAATTTAAGTGATCATTCCTGCTTGATCCTTCACAGGGTGAAAAGTTCTCATCTCTACTTCTTTACTGCGGTGTAGGAGAGAGAGATTTCCTGTATTTTTGGGCAAAGGATAGGAGCGGGTGAGAAAAATATGTGTTTCTGTGATAGAACTAGGAATGAATAGCTGTAAATATGTCACTGTTTTATTTTGGCTATTTAAATAATTGAGAGAGGTTGTGCATGCTAGGAAAAGGTACCTTTGGGAGGGCCTGTGACACTTTGTGAGAGGGTAGAAGGGATGATCCTCCAGGTTTTCTGTGAGCCGCACAGTTTGTGTATTTGGCTGGTTCCCCTTGGCTCAGGGTCTCTCCCTTCTGTAGCTCCAGTGGTTGCTTCTGCCTCATTCATCAGCTGAGTCTTACTTTGGGACAGGCTGAGTATGGAGCCTTATCACCACCATCCCACTGCCCCAGCTCTGTCAAGATTCTGCACTGGGGCTTCCTGAAGAGATCTTCTCGTGAGGAGCCCTTCCACCTGGGTTACTGAGTCTGGAGGCAGTTACCTGGAGGATGGCTCAGCGTCAGTCCTTGACTTCACAGCCTTGCCCCTCAGTCAGTATTGAGCTTTCCAGTGGGCATCGTACTCAGCGTCTGAAAGTTGTGCTTTTGACCTCAATTTCCTTTTTTTTTTTTTATTAACTTGGTTTTTAAAAGTTTTTGTGCTATTTCTATTCTGCCTGCCTCTATATTCAGTTGACGGAATTGTGTATTTTTAGGGTATAGTATTAAGGACCCTGGGAAAACAGTTGACTACCTGCTGTCTGTATTGGCGTGTTCCAAGCAGATTCCTCTCCGTTCCAGTGCTGGATCTTCTCCTGCCCTGCCCAGTAATGCCACCTGCCTTTTGGAATTTTCCCTGCCCTCTGGGGTGCTCCATCTGTGGGCAGTAGGAGGAAAATGCTAAAGTTAGAGGAACACGCTCGAGGTTAGTGTGCGAAGTTAGGTTCCTTTCTGTGAGTTTAATGCGCTGGTGCTTTCTGTGTCACCTGTCCTCACAGATGGTTAGAGCTCAGCTTCTCCATCTTCCCCTTCCAGTGCAGCGTCAGGCTGGACGGGTTCTGTCCTCTTAGGGACTTTTCTTATGTCTTTCTGTTAGAGCATCCCTCGCCCCTCCCCTTCACCCCTTATCCCTCTGCCGAGCTTTCTGGACAAGGGTGGGTGACCCATGGGACATCTCTTCCCTTGCCTTTTGGACAGTCTGATTTATCCTGCATCTGGGAAATGTTGAGTTTCTTCATCTCCGTGTTCAGTGGCTTCAGAATGTTGACGTGTGCGCAGCAACCTCTACTCAAGGTCAGAGCGGGTCAGGTTTTCCTTTTCAAACGGGTAGGGTTGCTCTTGCCTCCTCTCTGAGACATCTTTATACATCCTGCTCATCCATGTTTTCCGTTTCTTTAGTTTTCAGGCTTTCCTCTTAAAATAACCTGTTTGTTAGAGGCATGTGGCATTATCTAGCTCTGTTTATGCTGGGTGTGGCCCCCGTACCTGGGGGATTGTTTTTCTTCCAGCCTGCTTCTCAGTGCCCGTCTTCTAGCTGGATGTTGCCTCCAGTCCTCCTTCCTCTGGGCCAGTTTCCGTTTCCTTTCTCCTGAGTTTTGGGGAAGCACGTCTTTGTGTGCAGATGTATGTCTTTCCAGTTTCCTCATGGAAAAAACAACAGAAGGTGACTCGTATGGGTCCTCTTCTTTTCACTTCCTGGTTGTGCCTGTTGCCTCCTTTGTGGGACCTTTGCATTTGGCCTTTTGGACAGAAGTTGTCTTTACATCCATGTTCCCATCATTGAGTGCGTGTTCATCCTAGAGACCTTCACTGAGCTTGTATTTCATGCAGGAGTGTGTGTGTGTGTGTGTGTGTCTGTGTCTGTGTCTGTGTCTGTGTCTGTGTTGGGGGGTGAGGGTTTATGTGACTCTATTTGAGACCATAGGGGTCTCCTTTACCTTTTAGTGAGCGTGACATTTCAGTTTGTCTTATACTTGTCTTTTTATATATTCGTGCAGGGAATTATCTTGTGAACTTTAATTTTTTTAGATTGTAATCTTACAAAGACATACTCTAGCAGTGTACTATCCCATTGAGCTCTTCCCCATCCCTGCAGGAATGGGGGTGGTGGAGAGGGTGGAGGGCAGACTGGGAGAAGCACTTAACAGCTTTCCTTCAGACAGTGTGTGGGGTGTATGGGTGTGGGTGTGGGTGTGTGTGTAGAAAAAAGTAGTCAATCTTCGTTCTAACTGTCTCGGTGTAACTTTCAGGTCATTTAGATATATGTTGATGCTGTGTAGCATTTGAAGAGCAGCATAGTAAGTATTGTAGAGAATATGAGATAATATATGTCCTTTATAGAAAACAGTGATAGAAGAAGAGGGATAATATTCTCTTAAGGTTAACATTTCATATCGTCAGATAGTAAGGAGTGTATGAACTGCTGTCACATTTTCACTGCCAGAAAGTGTTGTATCTAAATTTTGTGCCTAATTCTAGTGACTGTTCTTAGGCCAGGTATCTGGTATTCTTATTCCTGTTTTTATTTATTATGTGATTTAATTCTTTACGCTTTTTAAAGGTACTGTTATTTGTGTCTTTTCTTTATTTTGGTCAATAGCTTCAGTATTTTGGGGTGTAGGTTGGGTGTATATGGTATAGTGGTGACAGTAATAATAAGGAATTAACCTGAAATGTGCTTCTTCTTTCCCTCCGATGTTAAATCAGATTTCCCCTCTCCAGTGTCTGTAGAAACCAATTCTGCTAGTATTTCATTCTTAGGAAGAGCTCTTGTGTAAGACTCTTGTAGTATGGGGTCCTTTATCCATGTGAAGATATGACTGAATATTTTTTGTGGTGGCAGGTGATGTGTGTTTCTTTTGAATTTCCGTTATCACAGACCATTTTCTAAAATGTTCTATATCTTCTAGAGTCACTTACCATGACTTTTTTTTTTTTTTTTATTCTTTTGATGTTCTGGATAACTTAAATCCTGCCTCCCTTTTTTCCCACAAGTTTTCTTTATTGCCTTTCTCATCATTATTAAAAAAAAATTATTTGTAGATCTGCTGTATTTATAGCCTTTCTTTCATTAAAGAGGGATGCCCACAATTCTTTTTGTCCTGTAGTGAGAGGCAGTGTTACTTCTTGGTAGGGAGATGGCGTGGGATTTAAGCCACAAGGTAAGGGGTGATGGTCGTATCTGTGACCGGACAGCATCCTTGGTGAAACACTGTGTCCTTCCGGCACCTGGGCCTCCCCATGTGGGCTTTTGGAAATTTTTCTGTTTGCTACACTTAGCAGCTTCCTTCAGTTTCTTTGGCTTGATGATGACACATGTCTCTGGGTGGAGCCAGCAAGTCTAGGCTTCATCTGGGGCCTCCGTCCAGGCAGTGGCGTGGGGCCCTGAGACGCCATCCTGCCTCTTACGGTGCTGCCTCTGTGGTCTTTGGTGTCTCTGAGGCTGAGGGTAAGGAGTGTCCTGGCTCCACTTCTCTGTTCACAGAACATGAGTTAGAGTGCGTGGTCACTCAACGCCCTGTTCTGCATTACAGCACGTGATGGCTGGCTCATCTTTTTGTTTATTTTCAGAATATCTAATCAAGTTCAGGATTTAGTTGATCAGATGTCATCAGATTTCTGTATTTTATGCCATCCACGGATGTTGTGGCCGTCAGTCCTGTGATTAACATGTATTTATTGCTGTTCTGTCGTTAGAAAGGGAAACTTGTAGACATATGGATGGTCTTCCATCCCATAATATTTGTCATGTGTTTGTAAGGAAAGTGTTTCTCTGTTTATATTGACAGTAGACAGCAATCCTCGATTTTTTAATGTGATGGGACAAAGTGAAGGGTGTTTTTTTCCTCTCCCCTATCAGTATGCTGGCTGTGTATTTCTAAGGTTCTGTTGCATCTTTCTGCTTTGAACACCATTGCTTGTAGAAGGTCATGGGCCTTCTTGTGTAAAGATTGGTAATGCTTCCTGAACATTTTTTAGTTCATTACCTTGGACTAAAAAAGAAATATTATGTACCCTGCTGCAAAGAGAGGCCAAGTGTCAGCCACATTACTTCCCTTTTTTTTTTTTTTTATTAAAGAGGGTTCATTTACTTTCAGCCAGTTGACATCTTGTAAGATGGAATGACCAGAGATATTTTTGAAATGGTTCTTGTGTGTTCAACCCAGTGTTCTGCTCACTCTTGATGGAATTGCATGTTCTGTCATACATGAGTCCCTTGCTCATTTGGAAAAGTGCAGTCACATTTTATTTACTTGTAAGATTTAGCAAGGCCCTTCAAGACAGGTATCCAACACACGCCTTTCTGAGACTGTAGCAGAGGGTGGCTGCGAGGAGAAAGATGTGCTGGGTTGGGGCTGGTTCCTTGCTCAGTTCTCTGCAGTGTGGTTTTGTAGTTACAAGTGCACACAGTGATGTGCTGTGAAGTAAATGTTCAAGGCTGAGTTCGAACAGTTTCAAACATGCTATCACCTGGACGCTAATTAAGTGGCGTTAATCTCACCCCCGATCTCACTTCTTAATATCATCCAAATACCCCCTTTCCCTTTCTATCCCCCTGCAATCTAAAACCAGCAGTCATAATTAATCCCCGAAAAGGAAGCCGCGAAGGCTAACTCTGACCCCCTTCCCCGTGGCTCAGCTGCTGGCTTTGGGCACCTTGTCAGTTGCTTCTTTTTGCATAGACAGGGTTTGTTGGGGTGAGCAGGTGATGCGGAGCGTTCAGTCGTTTAACAGACCAGGCCCGTCTCTCCAGTCTTTCCTTGTCAGTTACCGCAAGGTAAGATCATGTATTTAGTCTCTTAAAAACACTTGCTAGGTGGATGATCCTTTCTCCTTTATTTCTGTCTAGCCGTTAGAATGAATACTGGAGTTAGTCTTCTCATGGGACTAGTGAATTGCTGGTCCCTGCTTTTGTGTCCAACATCTGTGAGAAAAGGTGGCGCTGACTCCCCAAAACTGGAGTCTGACCCTTCAGGACTCGGACCTTCTCTCTGGAGCCTGCACGTTACTGCGGAGGTGATTTATACTCCAGCTAAATCTAGTATCTGGACCAAGTGGTAAACCAGTTATTTAAGTTTACATGTAGCAATGTGTGTCTGTGTTACGTTAGAGTGGTATGCAGCTACAGCCAAGACACTCCTGCAACTAGAAAACAAAAACTGAAAAGAAAGAAAGCCTTTTTCTCTAGTTTTGAAAGCCAGGTTCTATATTTTTTTTTTTCTTTCATCAGGGTTGATTTAGATGGCCAGAAAGCATTTCTGAGGGTACAGCGGTACAATCAAGAATTAGGCTTTTTAAGACTTAAGATTTGGCTTTTAATGCTTATCTGAAAAGTTCTTCTTGAGGATGTATGTGCCCCACTGGTTTTCTGGGGCACATGGATATCAAACCATTTGGAAGCAATAAAAAGAAATTGTTATAAAGTGGGAAATTGTCAAAGAGAAAAAATGTGATAGTGAAGAAATTACCCATTATATTTAAAAAAAAAAATCTTAAAATGATGACTATAAGTGAATTCAGGTATCCTAAGGAAAAAATAGATTGTTGGTATGATTACCATGTTGAAATCTGCAAATATACTTATTTTATGAGAAAAACTCCCTGAAATGGGGATGCTTAGAAGATAAAGAAGTTGGTGGGATTGGTGATTTTAAATTGTTAAGTGTTTTTTCTCTTTTAAAAAGTAATTGAAATAAAATGACCCCTTAGTGAAGAGAATGTAAACTTTAATGGAAGTTCAGGAGAATGAAACATTTAAAAAGTGAAGATTGAAGATAAGGATTTTTTATTGTGAATCCACAAGGGGGTAGTGATGCTCTATCAAAGATATTTGTGGTAAAAATGTGAGATGATCTCTTTTAACACTTTGGATTTACAGATAAAACCGGTAGGCTTGCATTTTAACTTAATAAGATCTTCTTTTCAAAATGTCTATTGGCAAAATTGTTTACTGCTTAAATTTTAAAAAAGTCCATTTTGGGTGAGTGGCTATTTTAAGCCACGTGAATGGTAAAGAAGAGAGAATGTCCTTCTAGTTCTGTGCTCTGGAGAGGTTACTGAGGCTCTGAGGGTCACTTATTTTCTAAGAATGTAATAATCTTAAATTTCCTAGGAAACATTAGGACTGTAGGAATCATTTACTTAAGTGTCTTGACTAAAAGGATCTTAGTAAATTATGTTTAAACTTTATAGAAGTTTGTATTGCTAGTTGTATTTTAAATTCTGTCAGGAGATGAAAAATGTAGACAGTCTGCACACTAGCTGTTCTTAATAGTTCTAAGTAAATCAGATTTTTATAATCTCTCTTTTTTATTAGTTTATATTCCATTATTAGATAAAAGGATTCCTTTCCCCCTGCTCCCCGACATAAAAATTCCAGTATCTTGCCTGAGATCACTGAGTCCCTCCCTGTTATATTCAGAATAGCTCAAAATTAGGCATGGTTTTGCAATGCCAGGTAGTTTTTAGTGAAGAACTAATCTATATGATGTGCTCTTTTTTGAATGTGATGGTGCACGGTGGGAGGAAGATTTAAGATGGGAATGAGACTATGTTCTTATTTAGAGACATAGCTAACCATATTTTTTTAAAAAAATAGTGCTTTAACAATAATATGAAATATTTCCATGGTTTAGAAGTGATGATTGTTTGTAGCATATACACCGTGTATTTTTCATGTTTGGTCTAGGGAGAAGGTTATTAGTTTGGCTTTCTCTCTCTCTCTCCCTGTCCCTTCCCTTATCTTGGGCAAGGGCTTTTTCTCTCTTGTGTGTGCTCAGTCATCAGTCCTGTCTGACTGTTTGTGTCCCCATGGACTGTAGCCCACTAGGCTTTTCTGTCCGTGGAATTTTCCAGGCAAGAATACCGGAGCTGGTTGTCATTTCCTTCTTCAGGGAATCTTTCTGACCCAGGGATTGAACCCACGTCTTTTGCATTGGCAGGCGAATTCCTTACCACTGAGCCACCTGGGAAGCCCTTTTCTATCTTGTGCCCTTTAGTAAATGATTAGTGATTTAACATCCCCAAAGATGCACTGTTTCTTTGTAGACTATCCGAAGCTCTGCTGGAAGCTGAAGTATGACGTCAGCGTTTTCATTCATGAATTTGGTTCTTCCAAATCTCTTGTTCTGTGCTCCTGAGCTGACTTCTGGTACATGCACAAATCACTTCACCATGTCAGCCCATAAGTCAGCGATAAAAGGTAAAACAAAAGATGCTGGAGTTGTTTTGATGGAGCCATGGTTGCTCATGCTGATTTGCATCAGTGTAGTTTGGACAAGGTTTCTGGCGAAACAGATTGAAACCTAAAAACAGTCAGTGTAATTATCTCATGGTTCTGTGGATTGAGTTGTGTTGTGAACATATTGACACTACATTTTTGTTCTCCCATGAAGTTCAGGGTGCCGTGCTGTAGCTCCTTTGTCATGAAGTAGCATTCCTGTTGTAATTTGACTGAATTGGAGGATTGCGCTTTGTTTCAGAGAGGTTAGGCCTGAAGATTAAATTACATTGTACATACTACTTTTGGATTGCACTTGGGTTTTTCTGGGGGGGGGGTGTCCCATTGCTCTGGAAATGTTTTAAATAACTGTTTGACACTAGAGTTTCACTATGTTGTGATCATAGTTATGTAACTGGCATGGCCGTCCTTGTGTCGCAGTTGGGTTTCCTTTTCCTCGATCATGCACTCCTGTAGCTGTTCACGCCAACTTCTCCTCCAGGGAGGTCACTGCTTGCAATTTAGTGGTGCCTGAGAGCAGTTCTTGAAGAAATCTTGTTTGGAGTTGGCCTCTGCAGGGCCGGGCTGGAGGCTAGGCCTCTAGCGGCTGGCATCTTTCGGGCCTCCTGTAGTTGATGAATGGTGAGCTTGAAAAAAGTTCATTTTCTCCGGTTTCTTGGGGGTTTGTTGACTTTCCAGTTATTTAATTGCCAAGAAACATGTAGAAGTAAAGTGTGTTATATTTAGAAATCATTTTAGCTCAGTTACAATTTATGGTTAGAGATGATTTGAACTGCAACCATTTTGATTGATATCCAGGGTTACTCCTGAGATGACTTCTTAAACCTCCTGACAATTCAGAGATACTCTCTCCTCCCAGCCCTAGATGAAACGAGAGCTTTGAGTTCCTTTCGGGTGACCCGAGTTTTCTGATGGGGAACAGAGATTTGTGGTCTGTTGTTTGGCGTTCTCCTTTAAGTAGATGCTCCGAGAAAAAAAAAACTGAGAGCAAGTAGACATGAATAAGCATTTGAAGCTGAGGCAAACGACGTTTATTATTTTCTCTAAGAACTAAATCGTTTTAAAATTATTTAAATACAATTTCCAGGAAGGAATCTGATTGTAAATACTATTGAAGAAAGGAATATTTAATGGTATAGGGTTTCTGTAAACACTGCCTCATTTTCAAAACCATGCTTTCCTGTGGACTGCTGTAGGATTTGTGAAAAGTTATGGGTTTGTAGCTCAGGATTCAAAATGCTGGGCAGTCTAGCTGTGGTGGCAGCATTATCATTTCTGTCTTACCCTAAACCAGACAGTGCTAGATAAGTCCTCTGGCCTCGGAGGCTTAGGGTCCCTGCGCGGCTTTGAGAACAAGTCCACAGAGGTTCCCAGCTCGTCCCTTCTCTTTCTGTAGCCGGAAACACTGGGGAGCGGGGGCGGGGCCTCCGCCGCGAGCTGTGTTTGCTGCTGTCCGGCTGCCTCTTCTTCAGGCCAGGTGTGAGGAGCCTGTCTCCCTGGCCTCTGCCACCTGCTCCTCCTCACCCCCTCCTACTTGATTACTCTCCATTTTGGCTCAGCATCTCCTCTTGGTTTTCCGAGGCCTCAGCTCTCGCATAATGAGTTAGTCGGTCCTAATTTTCAGGGGAGTCACGTGTTGAGTAGAGGGTAGTCCTGGTGATGACCTCTAAAGTTCCTTCCCATTCTGACTTGCAATGATAAGAAAATGAAGCTGGATGTGTGGGATTTCGCTTCATGGCTTGCTGTGCTGGTACGCAGCTGTCTTCCTGTGTAACTCTATCTCTTCCTTTTGAGGTACTTGCTCCAGGTCAAGAATTAATGTGTTGGCTCAGGCCGTCAGTGTAGGAGGAATTTGAACTGTAGTCACCGAGGTGCCTCCTTTCTGGTGTACCGAGAGGGCTTAACTCTTTAGGTCTAACATGCTGTGAGTTAAAAATTGTAAAAAGATTGTTCAAGTTGTTAAAGATGCACAGCACAAAAATGTTCATTCTGCTTAGTTATTCCCTGTGACACATTACAGGTCTTTATTCTGATATGGATGAGAGTTTATAGTTTTGGAAAAATAGACTTAAATAATACATGAGTATAGATGCAAAAGTGTCTGCTAACCTCAGACATTTTCTGTGTAAGGTAGTATTATTTATATTCATTTAGCTTTATTTCCCGGAGTTGATTAATATAACTGTTACAAAGATGTATTGATTGCTAGACTCTTCCTACTAAGAAACTCCGGTAGACTGGGGAGTTGAGGCGGGGCCACTGTAATTGATCATATTGCATCTTCACTTGGGTACATTCCCTGGGCTGCTCAAGGCCTGGCATCAGGGTTGGGATGTTTCTTTCCTGTTTAAAGATACTGAGGGGCAAGTGAAAGTTCCCGGTGTTCTTGGCAACACACTGCCGTATCCTTTCTGTCTCTGCCATGTTGAAATGTGCTGGCTGAACCATTTGCTTTGATGAAGCTTCTGATGGAGGCCTCTTCCTCATTTACTTTTATTGATATAGGCTGTTGTGCTTACAAAGAAAGCCATAACAAATGGAAGGTAGCAAGTGGGTACTCAACATTTTTGAAGTACTTGTTTTTCATCCTGGGGGTCCTCCAGAAATTGATCATGGATTACTTGACCAAATTCAAGGCCCAGAGATTTATTCAGGCACTCTGGGAGGTGAGGCCCGTCAGTCTTTCTCTACTGAATCTGATTATTCTCCAAATGACCCATTGCTGCCTGCATGGCTGTTTTCTGATGCAAATCTGGTGATAGTGGCAACCTTTCTAACCGAGCTGAGTCTCCTTGACAGCTGTTATCTGTCCTCTCCAGGTATTTTTAGTCTCCGGCCTCTGTGGCCACGTCTAGAGGATCCGAGGATGAATTTAGCTGCTCTGGGGCTGCTCCAAGTGGTTGCGGGTGTTCTCTGCTCCCTCCTCTCCAGCCTCCCGCAGCACCACCTCTCTGGAGGCTCAGTGCCCTTGTCGCTCGGTGACCGAGCAGAGACAGAAATCATTTGTTTAACAAGAATGAAAAAGTCAGGATTTTTCAGGATGCTTTTCAAGATAAACAGTGGGGAGCAGGGATGGTGCACAACAGTAGTGTGAGTGGACTTCACACCACTGAATTGTACGTTCAGAAAGGGGTAAAGTGGTTAGTTTTTTCATGATTAAAACCACCCTCCAAACGGATGTAAAACCCAGTGAGAAAAGAATCTATAAGGAGATGAGAGTAAATATGTGGCAGTATTTTCATTATTCTAAGTTGGCAAGTGGTGCCTTAAATGAAGGTTCAGAATCCACTTCATGCCACGTGTGTGTGTGGACAGACACACACACCCACACACACGGTGGACGCTCAGTGGTTATCAGCTCTGAGGTTCGTTTGTTCAGAAGAGGCTGCGCGCTGGACACTGGCGTCACAGGGAAGCGGTTGGAGCAGCTTCCCGCAGGGAACATGGGCACTTGTGCTAGGTGCAGTGAAGGCTGCTTTTGTGTAAGGAGAGCGGAGCCACCTCAGCCTCGTGGGAAGGAGACCAAAGGGAGCCATGAGTCTGCAGTGGACTCGAGCCTGGGGCTGAGCCTGGCCCTGCCGGCTCCCCTCTGCTGGTCCCTCTGTCTCCTCGCTGACACGACGCCTCGCTCATACCTTCCATGCCTTGTGGCCTCTCGGGGCTCTCTGTCCTCTGACTCCGGTCTCTGTGGCATCTGTTTAAAGTGCTCAGGACGGAGGGCTGGACTGACTTCTCTCAGTTGGTGGTTTTGTTTCCAGAGGCTGGGGGTTCACCCTGGTCTGGTCCACGTTGAAGGAGGGTGGGCTCGGATCTGCTGGTCTGCTGATCACTTCGAGGGGCTCACGGCCAAGGACTGTGGAACGAGGGGACCATAGCATGGGGTCCTGATGCCTCAACCTCTCTCTGTCAAACCGTGTGAAAGGAAGAATAGTGACCCCAAAATGGATTTCCTGCGCTCACTTGCTACAGTGAGTAAACTTTTAAAAAAATTCCTTTCTAAAAATCATTTATTTATCTGGCTGGGTTGGATCTTAGTTGCAGCACGCAGGATCTTCCTTGTGTCCTGTGGAATCTTTTATTTTTGCTGTGATGCACAGGCTTAGTTACCTTGTGGCATGTGGGATCCTAATTCCTCAGCCAGGGATTGAACCTGTGTCCCCTGCATTGCAGGGTGGATTTTTTTTTTTTTTTAAACTGGGGTGGAAAATTGCTTCACAGTTTTGTGTTGGTTTCTGCCGTACAGCAACACAAATCAGTCATAGTTACATATATATGTGTGTGTGTATAGATAGATGTTGTTTCCCTCCTGAGCCTCCCTTCCGCTCTCCATCCCACTCCTCTAGGTCATCACAGGGCACCAGGCTGGGCTCCCTCTGTTATTTAGCAGCTTCCCACTATCTATTTTACATACAATAGGGTATACCAGGGAAGTCCTGTGAGTAAACTTTTTACTGAGAAAATGTTCACTGTGGCTCCAGCCACGAGGCCCAGCATCCTCAGCCTGCCTGGGCGTGTGTATGGGTAAATCAGGGGTGACGAGGCAGGCAGTGCACGCGGGAGCCTCGTGGTCCGGCAGCCTCTGCCCTGTGGTTCTCAGGGAGAACTGGCAGTTGCGGGGGAGGGGGGTGCCTGTGTCTTTTGAGATGTCCTCGGTTCACATACTTGGATGGGCTTCCTTGCTTTTCCCCTCGTCGTGGACCACGAAACTTGGGAGGCTGGAGATGGTGCCTCTGAAGAGGGCAGAGGTCTGGAGGAGGAAACAGGGAGCAGCCTGTGTCTTAAGGATGTGTGGCCACTGAATACACACTTGTTTGCTTTTCCTTTTCATCCTGCCTGCATCTGCTCTCATGTTTTCTTGATTTCTCATGGGAGAAGAGGAAGGAAAAGGAGAGCAAACAGGTGGAAGGCTGAGAGAGCAGGTTTGGAGGTCTGTGTAAGAGGCTAGAGCCAGCACACCATTGAGGTCCATGGGCTGCTCAGTGGTTGGTGCTTCATAGTGATGCCCTTGAGTGTATTCACAAAAGCAACACCACATATGCTCTGCTTAACAAATGAGGCAAGTGTATAATGTTTGAAAGAAACATAGTCATCAGGTGGTTTTAGTAGTCAAAGGGATTTGACGCTTTTTTCACTATAACAGTTTTGGGTGGGAGGTGGGAAGAAGGTTCAAGAGGAAGGTGACATCAGCCTATGGGTGATTCATGTTGATGTATGGCAGAAACCATCACAATATTGTAAAGCAATTATCCTCCAATTAAAAATAAATAAAATTTAAAAATGTAAAATGACAGCTTTATTGAGGTATAATTCTTTTACCATAAAATTCACCCTTTTAACATATACCATTAAATGGTTTTTGGTGTGTTTAAACACAGCTGTGTAACTGTCATCACTGTCTGATTCCAGAACATCTTCATCACTCCTGAAAGAAACCTCTGCCCGTTAGCAGCCGCTCTGCTTTCCTCCCTCCTCTCTGCTCCAGGCAATTAATAGTCCACTCTCTCCTCCTGGACTTGCCTGTTCTGGACATTTCATACAAATGGAATCCTACACTCTGTGGCCTTTGGTGACTGTCTTCTTTCCCTTAGCATAATGTTTTCATCCACATTATCAGTTCAGTTCAGTCGCTCAGTCGTGTCCGACTCTTTGCGACCCCGTGAATCACAGCACGCCAGGCCTCCCTGTCCATCACCAACTCCCGGAGTTCACTCAAACTCACGTCCATAGAGTCGGTGATGCCATCCAGCCATCTCATCCTCTATTGTCCTCTTCTCCTTCTGCCCCCAATCCCTCCCAGCATCAGAGTCTTTTCCAGTGAGTCAACTCTTCGCATGAGGTGGCCAAAGTGCTGGAGTTTCAGCTTCAGCATCATTCCTTCCAAAGAAATCCCAGGGTTGATCTCCTTCAGAATGGACTGGTTGGATCTCCTTGCAGTCCAAGGGACTCTCAAGAGTCTTCTCCAACACCACAGTTCAAAAGCATCAATTCTTCAGTGCTCAGGTTTCTTCACAGTCCAACTCTCACATCCATACATGACCACTGGAAAAACCTTAGCTTTGACTAGACAGACCTTAGTCGGCAAAGTAACGTCTCTGCTTTTGAATATGCTGTCTAGGTTGGTAATAACTTTTCTTCCAAGGAGTAAACATCTTTTAATTTCATGGCTGCAGTCACCATCTGCAGTGATTTTGGAGCCCCCCAAAATAAAGTCTGACACTGTTTCCATTGTTTCCGCATCTATTTCCTATGAAGTGATGGGACCAGATGCCATGATCTTCGTTTTCTGGATGCTGAGCTTTAAGCCAACTTTTTCACTCTCCACTTTCACTTTCATGAAGAGGCTTTTTAGTTCCTCTTCAGTTTCTGCCATAAGGGTGGTATCATCTGTATATCTGAGGTTATTGATATTTCTCCCGGCAATCTTGATTCCAGCGTGTACTTCTTCCAGCCCAGCATTATAGTTTATAGCAAAACTTCATTCCTTTTTTGGTGGGATAGTACTCTGTTGTATAGACACACTGCATTTTATTTATCTGTTAACCAGTTGAAGGACATTTATTTCCCCTTTTTAGCTCGTGTGAATAATGCTGCTGTGAACGTTGGTGTACATGCTTTTGTGTGGACAGTGTTTTCAGTTCTCTTGAGTGTACACCTAGGAGTGGAATTGCTAGGTCCTGTGGTAACTCTGTGTTTAACTTTTTGAGGACCTGCCAAACTGTTTTCCAAAATGGCTACATCATATTACATTCTTGCCAACAATGTTTGAAAGTTCCAGTTTCTCCACGTCCTTGTTGGCACTTGCAGTTGTCTGTCTTTTTGATTGTAGCCATTCTTATGGACACAACTGGCTGGACAGCAGCAACATTCAGATGTGAAGTGGTGTCCTGCTGTCGTTTTCGTGCGCATTTCCTAAAGGCCACGGATGTTGAGCATCTTTTCTTGTGCTCATTGGCCATTTGCATGTCTGCTTTGAAGGATGTCTGTTCAAGGCCGTGGCCCATTTTTGAATGGAGTTAGTTTTTTGCTTTTGAGTTGTAGGTGTTTTTTGATATATTCTGGATAACAATCCCTTATCAGATGTAGGATTTGCAAATATTTTCCCTAATTCTGTGGATTCATTTTCTTGTGGATTTCCTTTGAAGCACAACAGTTCTCAATTTTGAGTTCCATTTACCTGCTTTCTTCTTTTGTTGCTTTTGCTTTCATAATTAAACTATTGCTTAGTCCAAGTAAGTAAGTAAAGTCACTCAGTCGTGTCCGACTCTTTGGGACCCCGTGGACTGCAGCCCACCAAGCTCCTCAGTCCATGGGATTCTCCAAGCAAGAATACTGGAGTGGGTTGCCATTTCCTTCTCCAGGGGATCATCCCGACCCAGGAATCGAACCCAGGTCTCCTGCATTGGAGGCAGACGCTTTAACCTCTGAGCCACCAGGGAAGTCCAAGGCTGTGAATAGTCCAAGGCTATTGCTTAGTCCAAGGCTATGAAAATTAACANGCAAGAATACTGGAGTGGGTTGCCATTTCCTTCTCCAGGGGATCATCCCGACCCAGGAATCGAACCCAGGTCTCCTGCATTGGAGGCAGACGCTTTAACCTCTGAGCCACCAGGGAAGTCCAAGGCTGTGAATAGTCCAAGGCTATTGCTTAGTCCAAGGCTATGAAAATTAACATCTGTGTTTTCTTGTCAGAGTTGAATAATTTTAGCTTTCACATTTAGGTCTCTGGTTCACTTTCAGTTAATTTTTGTATGTTGTGAGATAGATAAGCTTTCCAGCTTCATCCTTTTGTGTGAGGATATTCAGTTGTCCTGGTACATTTTTTGAAAAGACCATTCTTTTCTCGATGAAGTATTTGGCACTCTTGTCAGAAACCAGTTGCCCATAAGGGTATGGGCTTCATTTTGGAGTTTCATTTCTAATCCAGTGA
Source organism: Oreotragus oreotragus (assembly GCA_006410675.1). Classification (NCBI taxonomy): domain Eukaryota; kingdom Metazoa; phylum Chordata; class Mammalia; order Artiodactyla; family Bovidae; genus Oreotragus; species Oreotragus oreotragus. Next base: position 331,251 of record SJYX01017996.1, on the reverse strand, counting down.
CCTATGTCTGTCCTTAGGCCAGTACCATGCTGTCTTGATTATTTTGATAACAGGAAATGTCTGTCCCTGAACTGTTTTTTTTTAAAGATTGTTTTGACTCTTTCTGGGTGCCTTGAATTGTCATGTGAATATTAGGATCAGTTTGTCAATTTCGATGAAAAAGGCAGTTTTTATATTGATAGGGCTTATATTTTAAATGTAGGGATCAATTTGGGCAGTTTAAACCCATTTTATGGCTCCACTGTTTGGGAACTAGTATTGGCTAACTCAGGATTCCCAGATGGCACGCTGGTAAAGAGTCCGCCTGCCATTGCAGGAGATGCAGGTGCGATCCCTCGGCTGGGAAGATCCCTTGGAGTAGGAAGTGGCAACCCACTCCAGTATTCTTGCCTGGAAAATCCCAAGAACAGAGGAGCCTGGCAGGCTACCCTGGCAGTCCATGGGGTCACAAAGAGTCAAACATGGCTGAGCTACTGAGCACACACACGTGCACTGGCTAACTCAAGCAGCCAAGCATCTAGCCCTAAAAAGAATGTTGTTTTAATTCATTACTACAGTGGGCTTCGTTGCTGAAAAACTCTTAATTCCCTGTTAGGCTGGAATTGGACTGTTCAAATTCCAAGAGAGCAAGTAGTTACTCATGTAGCCTGTCTACATGTAGGCTTCTTGTGCTGTGTGTTCTTAAGATGTGAAAGTTTGCCAATGCCTTGCATGTTTAGAAAAGATGTGGTAGTCTGGTTAGCATTCATTCTGATTAATAGAGGATTAGCAGGTTCCATGTATGAACATTTAATTTCAAAGTGTTGGAATATGTTACAATAATATTATGACCTTAAAATTTTCATTATTATTATTGGAGGTGTCAGAAAATATTTCAGGATCTTATAGTCCTGTGGGGGCTGTGTGACTCTCAGTTACTGTTACAGTCTTAAGGCAGTTTATTTACTCAACAAATAATAATAAAGTGCCAGCCCAGAGAAGGACAGACATGGTCCCTGTCCTCATGCAGCTGATGGGGAGACCAGTGGTAATTAAGGTGTGTGTTTAGTTGCTCAGTCATGTCTGACTCTCTTATGACCCCATGGACTGTAGCCCGCCAGGATCCTCTGTCTGTAGGATTCTCCAGGCAAGAATACTGGAGTGGGTTGCCATTTCCTTCTCTAGGAGATCTCCCCAACCTAGAGATCGAACCTGTGTCTCCTGTGTTGGCAGGTGGATTCTTTACCACTGAGACAGCTAACGAAGGTGTCATGTGTAATTATGTAAGGCCGATACACTGCAGGCATCTTCCTAGTGCTGTGTCTGGTCCACGCTATGCTGGTGAGCATAGGGCATCATGTGGGAGCTTCGGAGATCCTTCCTGAGCTGCACCTGGAGGAAACCAGGCATTAAGTGAGGGAAGAATGGGGGAAGCTTTAGGTAATCAGAGGGCTGGCTAGTGAGATACGTGGAGAAATCCTGGGTATATCTGGCTGCTTGTAGCTTTTGAAGGGTCCCTGAAGACTTGACTCTGGTCTTTAACCCTTAGGTACCTTGTGACTTTGTTTTGAGCAAGTAACTTAGCCTTTCTGAGCTTTTTTACTTACTGTTATTTAATCTTATCAGGCAGTGTGTAGCCATCTTTATTTAGAGATACTTTCTGAAAACATACAGAAATCTAGGCTTTTGGTTGATTGTATTTATACAGTTCAGAAATATTTGTTTTTCCATGACCTTCTTTGGTTTTTTACTTAGGAGTGTAATACTGGTAAATCGAATATTTTTCTGAACATTTTCCCTAGTCTTGGAAATTAGGATTCATTTCTGTTCATAATATTCCAGAAGCTTCTGGTATGCAGGGGAGCAGATGCAGATGCAAGTGAGGAATGCTGTCATCAAGCTCTGGGAGGACCCGGGAGGACTTCTGGAAAGTGGTAGAGTTCGGCTGCATCCCTGACAGGCAAACATGGTGGTCTGAGGAGAGTTTCTTAGTGGAGGAGATGGGGCAGAGGCTCACAGCCAGGATTCCTGGTGCGTGTGGGTAGATGAGCCTGGAGAAGTAGGTAGGGGCCAGGTGTAGAGGCTGGGAAGTCACACTGAGGAGTCTGGCCTCTGTTCTCTCTGCTTTGGGAGCAGCTTCTAGAGTTGGTTCTTAGCATAGGAGTGGGGTTGATTGGCTAGTCCCTTTTCCTTGAAGGTGCTAATAAGGGCCACCTGCTTACTGCTCCAGCTTCCTTTCCGTTTTCCAGCTGTGGTCAGTTCTTGTAGATTCTGGTTGTCCCAGGGCACCACGCTTTCTCTTGGTTTTAGGTCTTGCACGTTGTCATCGCCTTGGCTTAGAAAGTGCGCTTTCCTCTAAGACAGATACACACATGCTCACACGTTTGTTCTGCCCACTGCCTCTGCTTGTCCTCTGGGCTCCTCCTCCAGTCGTACTTGCTGAGAAGCCTTCTGGGCCTCGCCTTTCTTTTCCGGTGGGGCTGTGTGCCTTCCTGGTGCTCTTGCTCATGGCACGTATAGGTGTGTTGAAGCTGCGGGCTTACTGCTTTTTCTCCTCCAGTTAGAGCTGCATCTTTAGTGGCCAGAGGCTCGAGCACCTGGCACCTGCAAATGTTGTTCGAATGAGTGACTGCGCAAACAGAAAGGGCTGGAGTTGGCAGAAAACAGCTCCTGACGAGAATGTCTGTAGCAGGCGATTGGAAAAAGAAGCTGGTGTGACTGACTTGTATGTGTATGTGTGAGAGAAACACACTTTTGTGACTGACTGACCATGGGCTCTGAGGGATGAGAAGAGGTGAAGGTGACTTCTAGCTTTTGCGCCTCAGCTGATGTCAGGTGAGGCCATTAACTGAGTGAGGGGTAAGGAAGGGTATTGTTTGGGGTGAAAGTGAAAGTCGCTTAGTCACGTTCAACTGTTTGCGACTCTATGGACTGTATAGTTAGTCCTTGGGATTGTTCAGGCCAGAATATTGAAGTGGGTATCCTTTCCCTTCTCCAAGGGATCTTCCCAACCCAGGGATTGAACCCAGATCTCCTGCACTGCAAATGGATTCTTTACCAGCTGAGCCACAAGAGAAGCCCATGTTTTGGGGTTCAGTTCAGTCACTCAGTTGTGTCCAACTCTTTGCGACCCCATGAATTGCAGCACGCCAGGCCTCCCAAAAAAAAAAAAAATCAGGTACAGCTGTTTCAGGCGACTGCACTCTATAAGAATCCACAGGTAAATATTTTTGGAATTTGTTTCAAAGCAATGCTTAACTCTAACACAAAAACCATAACAAAAATCAATGAGGGAAAATGTATTAATTTTTTTACTATCTACAGTCTTCAGTATGGATGGACATATCCCCAATTATAGTCAAAAAGAATCCAAATCTCCTTATATTAATAAAGACCTAAAACCCAGAGACGAGTGACTGTAACTGAGTCAATGTGATGATAACAATGTCACTACTAACAATAACAAATACTAATATGAAGATAATACTTAAGAAGAGCCACACACTGTTCAGTATGCTTTGGCTATATTAATTCACTTATTTACCCAACAGCTTTATTTGGGAGATACTTGTTAACATTCCCAGTCTACAGATAGGGAGTAGAGACAGAGAAGGGTGGTGTACTTAGTCTCTCAGTCGTGTCCAGCTTTTTGCAACCCCATGGGCTGTAGCCCGGCAGGCTCCTCTGTCCACGGGGGTTCTCCAGGCAAGAATACTGGAGTGGGCTGCCATGCTTGCATCCAGGAGATCTTCCCAACCCAGGGCTGAACCCAGGTCTCTTGCACTGCAGGAGGATTCTTTATGGGTTCTTTACCATCTGAGCCACCAGGGAAGCCCAAATTAATTTAAAGAACTTATTGTAGGAAGCAACAGAAATGGAACTCAAAGCAGCCAGACTGCCTCAGTTTGGACTTATGACCACTCAAATAAGAGAGCTAAAGTCTACCTAACTATCGAGTATATCAGCTCAACAAAATTAACTCCTCAGAAGTTATTATTTCTGCATTATTCCTTATGTTATATTTAATTTGAAGCTAAGAGGAGGGAATTTACATATTTGCTGAAATTGATGTTCCTATAGAAATAAACAAGGATTCTTCTGAAGATTTCACAAGAGAAAACTATACCTTATACTATTACAAAAACATATCTGGGGGGGCTTACCATGTGGCTCGGTGGTAAAGAATCTGCCTACCAGGGTTTGATCCCTGGGTCGGGAAGATCCTCTGGAGAACGGAATGGTAACCCACTCCAGTATCCTGCAGGAGCACCCCATGGACAGAGGAACCTAGTGGGCTACAGTCCATGGGGTTATGGAAAGCCAGACGCGACTCAGGAGACTCAGAACGCCCACATGACAACGCTCGGTTTGGAAAAGCCTGAAACACCATCTCTGGGTTTTCTTTAAAAAAAGGCACAACATATCTAAGGCTGTCACAGAGCTTCCCTTGTCGCTCAGTAGGTAGAGTCTGCCTGCAGTGCAGGAGACCCGAGTTTGATTCCTGAGTTGGGAAGATCCCCTGGAGAAGGAAATGGCAACCCACTCCAGTATTCTTGCCTGGAGAATCCCATGGATGGAGGAGCCTGGCAGGCTGCAGTCCATGGGGTAACTAAACTTCTACCACCACCAGGCTATCACAGAGTTTTTAAAAGACAGCAGTACNAGTTGGGAAGATCCCCTGGAGAAGGAAATGGCAACCCACTCCAGTATTCTTGCCTGGAGAATCCCATGGATGGAGGAGCCTGGCAGGCTGCAGTCCATGGGGTAACTAAACTTCTACCACCACCAGGCTATCACAGAGTTTTTAAAAGACAGCAGTACAAAACACATGCATAAAATAAATCTTTCAGGGAAACTTCCCTTCAAATTGAACCTCAATGTTCTTCAAAGAATTCATGAAGACAAAAATCCGTGGGAAGCATTATAGGCATCAAATTAGACACACACAATACACATGCACACAAATGGAGAATATAACATGATTTTTCAAAGTTAAGTCATATGGTGGAATAGCACCCACCACTCCACAAGGTTTAACTACTCTGATTTTGCTAGTTGCACGATTTTGTTCTTACACAATGTAAGAATTTAACATTATAGAGAAAAAAAAAAACATTATAGGGAGTATGTGAACTTTAAAATATACTAGCCAATGAGGAAGATAGCTCTCATTTTTCAAAAAATGAATAGACACAATGAAATAATACAAGAAATGTTAATGATTTTCATCCAAGTTAGTCAAGTACTGACTAGAAAGTTAAGATAAAATTTCAATCTAAAACTACAGAAAAAAAGATTCTTTCAAGTAAATGAAAACAAAGAGTGGGTTGGATATGAATACAGATGGAACTAGGACTAGGGGTAACCCTATAATTTTTTACTGAAGTCTCCCCAACTAAATTGGGATGGTAAGGCCTTGTTTTACTAATATATTTACATTAGCTGGTATTTAGCCCCTACTTTTAGGAGCCCACTAAACTTCTGCTGAGTCAAAGACTTGGTACAGAATGAAGTGATAATTTTTTTTAAAGTACAGGATAAAAAAGCTCCATTTTATGGCTGAGTTCTAGACAGTTAAAAGTGCCAGAAATCTCACCTTTAAATGAGTGGCTGATTTACTGTCTGACTCCCCTAAAATTGGGCACATCTGAATTATAATGTAAATCCAAAATTACTGTAGAAATGTGAACGGTCAGCAGACCCAGTAACATCTGGTGTGTGGCTTATTTTCTAAAATACCATAAACATCAGCATCTTAAATTACACTAAGTGTACGCATATTGTTAATTATTCTTTAAACCAGTCATTAAAACAAGATGAAACTCTTATGAAAAGGTTCTGTTCTGGTGAGACTTTTAATGAAAACTCTGTATGAAAAGTTCAGTCTTTCACAAAAAGATGTGTTAACACCACTTGTAACTAGGCAAAGTTTAATGAAACAATTACTTGGGTACCTAGTATTTGTATTTTTAACTACAGATGTCTTTTCAATCAAAAAACTTAAAGCTAATTGCTCTCTGTGCCCACCTGTACGAGGTAACTTTTGAGATAGCCCACCCCCAAAGCAGAGACTTAAACAGACATCTTTACATCAATACTCACAGCACCGCTCTTCAGCCAAAAGGTGGAACCACCCCAATGTTCATCAATGGGTGAATGGATAAATAAAATGTGGTATATACAAACATATTCTTCAGATGCAGAAAAAAATCCTGACACGTTGATTTTACATATATATCATGCTGGAAAATCCCATGGACAGAGGAACCTGGTAGGCTGCAGTCCATGGGGTCACTAAGGGTCGGACACGACTGAGCGACTTCACTTTCTTTTTTCACTTTCATGCATTGAAGAAAACAATGGCAACCCACTCCAGCGCTCCTGCCTGGAGAATCCCAGGGACGGCAGAGCCTGGTTGGGCTGCCGACTATAGGTTCGCACAGAGTTGGACACGACTGAAGCGACTTAGAAGCAGCATCTATATATACATGCAACCCGCTCCAGTATTCTTCTCTGGAAAATCCCACAGACAGAGGAGCCCAATGGGCTATAGCCCATAGGGTTGCACAGAGCCACACAGAGTCGGACATGACTGAAGCAACTTAGCACAGCACACATATCCTATATATATAACATGATATACATGTATCAGTTCAGTTCAGTCGCTCAGTCGTGTCCGACTCTTTGCGACCTCATGAATCGCAGCACGCCAGGCCTCCCTGTCCATCACCAACTCCCAGAGTTCACCCAGACTCACGTCTATCGAGTCAGTAATGCCATCCAGCCATCTCATCCTCCGTCGTCCCCTTCTCCTCCTGCCCCCAATCCCTCCCAACATCAGAGTCTTCTCCAATGAGTCAACTCCTCACATGAGTTGGCCAAAGCACTGGACTTTCAGCTTTAGCACCATTTCTTCCAAAGAAATCCCAGGGCTGATCTCCTTCAGAATGGACTGGTTGGATCTCCTTGCAGTCCAAGGGACTCTCAAGAGTCTTCTCCAACACCACAGTTCAAAAGCATCAATTCTTCGGCGCTCAGCCTTCTTCACAGTTCAACTCTCACATCCATACGTGACCACTGGAAAAATCATAGCCTTGACTAGACAGACCTTAGTCGGCAAAGGATATACATGTATACCATGATATATCTCATCCATATATAGTATGGATGACCCCTGATGACATTAGGCTAAGCTAAATAAGCCAGACACAAAAGGATAAATACTGTACAATTCCACTTATACAGAGTACCTACAGTAGTCAAACTACTAGAGACAGAAGGTAGAATGGTGGTGTCCAGAGCTGTGGAGAGGGAAGGAGAGGGAGTAACTATTTAATGGATAGTTTTAAAATGCTGGGAAGATCAAAAAGTTCTCGAGATGGCTGGTGGTGACAGGTACACAACAATGTGAATGTACTTAAGACCACTGAACTGTGCACACTAAACGTGGTTAAAATATATAAAACTTTGTATCATGTATACTTTACCATAATTAAAAATATATAATAGCTTTAAATGAGAAGAAAATGTGAAAACATTTTTATTATTTTTGTCTTTCAAGGAATGAAACTTTATTTATTAGTTTATTTCCAGTCATATTTGGTTAAAGGTTGTACCTTAACACAAATCTTAATATTTTTATATTAATACAGAAAACACAAATAATGACATTGTCTAGAACTAATCCAACAAGTTATAATGAATATTTAACATTATCTTATGTCCTGTTATTTGAGATGTTTTGCTACTCATTCTTCTTTCTGTAAGACATTTCTTTGGGCTGTACTAACCACCATTACCTTCCTGGGTATAAACTTTGGTTTATAATTTCCCCCAGCTGTATGTTTCTGGCTCCCATTACAAGAACAATTACAAGAAATAATTTGCTTCTTTTCTCCTCCTCCCAAACACACAAAAAAAAGACGGCTCCCAATGACCACGACCTGGTACTCATGCCTGCAAGCACTGAATTCAACCAATAACTATGTGAGTGAGTATTGAAGCCCCCTCCCCTCATGATGACTTCTGTTAACACTGCAGCCCTGGCCAACATCTTGACAGCAATTGTTGGGAAACCCTGAGCCAGGGGACCTATGTGCTGTGCTTAGTTGCTCAGTCATGTCCAACTCTTTGCGACCCCATGGACTGGGGCCCGCCAGGCTCCTCTGTCCATGGGGATTCTCCAGGCAAGAATACTGGAGTGGATTGCCATGCCCTCTTCCAGGGGATCTTCCCAGCTCAGGGATCGAACCCAGGTCTCCTGCATTGCAGGCGGATTCTTTACCATCTGAGCCACCAGGGAAGCAGGGGACCTGTACTCTGTCTAATCCACATAAACNGGGATTCTCCAGGCAAGAATACTGGAGTGGATTGCCATGCCCTCTTCCAGGGGATCTTCCCAGCTCAGGGATCGAACCCAGGTCTCCTGCATTGCAGGCGGATTCTTTACCATCTGAGCCACCAGGGAAGCAGGGGACCTGTACTCTGTCTAATCCACATAAACTGTGTGATAATGAATGAGTACTGTTTTAAACTACTAAGTATTGCTGTAATTTTACTGTGTTGCCATAAATAACTAATATACCACCACCCCAGCCCCTCTTGTCTGTCCCCCAAGATCTTAAACTTCTTTTCCCCCCATTATTTAAGTTCCAGGTATTCAACATAATGATTCAGTATTTGTATATATTGCAAAATGATCACCACAGTAAGCCCATCACCACAGTTAAAATTATTTTTCTTGTGATGAGAACTTTTAAGGTCTCTCTCACCAACATGCAAATACACAATATAGTATTTTATGTAAACTTAAAAGTCAAGACAATCTCAGATTTCACATGCCCCAAAGAACTTAGCACACAACATACATACACAAAGGGCTCATATACTGTATCTACTCACTCATCCGTTTTTTAACTGACCTTAACTTTTCAAACATCAATTCTCAGTGAATGAGCAAATCTACTAAACTTTCATTAATAGCCTGATAGCTCACAAAAGTAAGTACATTTAGAAATGGTCAGCGACAGGAAGGAAAATACAGGAAAACACTTCACTTCGCAACACAACTTGCTTCCCTATCCTAGCAAATCTTCCCATTAGTAAGAATTGAAGCAATTGATTAGAAATGTCCCCGTTTCCTGAACTTTTCTGCCTCACAATATTTTCATCAGGCTGTAAAAACTATAAAAGATTCCATTCACCAAAAAATACAATTATAAATGTTCAAAACACATGAAGCAAAAACTGAAAGAATCGTGCACTATATCACTGGATCAAATTGCACTTCCACAATCTTGTATGTTAATTTCATCTCAATACAGCCAAGAAAAACACTGACATAAAGAGAAGACAACAATTTTCACAATAATTAGTTGCAAATTTTAACACCACCTCTCAGTTAACTATTAAAACTAGACACTAATTTATAAAGTACATTAAAAAAAAATACTGAACACACAGAAAATCTGAAACCAATTAACCACTATGACAACATATTTCAAAAGCATTACTGCAACAACTGCAGAATATACATTCTTTGTAAGTACACAGTATGATCACCAAAACAGATGCTATACAAGCCCATTAAAAAATTCCCAATAAATGTAAAATAACTGAAAGCATACAGACTATAACCTCTGACCACAATGGAATTAAATTTGAAGTTAATGATACTAGGCTTCCTAAAAAAACTGGGAGGGGGAGATTTTTAAAATATACACATAAGTGATTCATGAGTCATAGACGAAAACACAAGGATATTAGAAAGTATTTCAAATTAAATCATTATGAAAATATGACAAATAAAAATCATGAGAGGTAGCTAAAGCAATGTTTAGTGGTTAATGCTTATGAATGCTGTATTAGAAAATAAGGTCTCATGCCAAATATCAGATCATGGCATCTGGTCCCATCACTTCATGGGAAATAGATGGGGAAACAGTGTCAGACTTTATTTTGGGGGGCTCCAAAATCACTGCAGATGGTGAGTGCAGCCATGAAATTAAAAGACGCTTACTCCTTGGAAGGAAGGTTATGACCAACTTAGATAGCATATTCAAAAGCAGAGACATTACTTTGCCAACAAAGGTCCATCTAGTCAAGGCTACGGTTTTTCCAGTGGTCATGTATGGATGTGAGAGTTGGACTGTGAAGAAAGCTGAGTGCCAAAGAATTGATGCTTTTGAACTGTGGTATTGGAGAAGACTCTTGAGAGTCCCTTGGACTGCAAGGAGATCCAACCAGTCCATTCTAGTCCATCTAGTCAAGGCTACGGTTTTTCCAGTGGTCATGTATGGATGTGAGAGTTGGACTGTGAAGAAAGCTGAGTGCCAAAGAATTGATGCTTTTGAACTGTGGTATTGGAGAAGACTCTTGAGAGTCCCTTGGACTGCAAGGAGATCCAACCAGTCCATTCTGAAGGAGATCAGAATGGGTGTTCATTGGAAGGACTGATGCTAAAACTGAAAGTCCAGTACTTTGGCCACCTCATGTGAAGAGTTGACACATTGGAAAAGACTCTAATGCTGGAAGGGATTGGGGGCAGGAGAAGAAGGGGACGACAGAGGATGAGATGGCTGGATGGCATCACCGACTCGATGGACATGAGTTTGAGTAGACTCCGGAGTTGGTGATGGACAGGGAGGCCCAGTGTGCTGTGATTCATGGGGTCTCAAAGAGTCGGACATGACTGAGCAACTGAACTGAAGTTAGAAAAGAACAAAGAAAATCCAAAGGAAGTAGGACAAGGAAATAACAAAGAAATCAGTGAAACAGAAAATAGTCAGATAAATGGTGATGGACAGGGAGGCCCAGTGTGCTGTGATTCATGGGGTCTCAAAGAGTCGGACATGACTGAGCAACTGAACTGAAGTTAGAAAAGAACAAAGAAAATCCAAAGGAAGTAGGACAAGGAAATAACAAAGAAATCAGTGAAACAGAAAATAGTCAGATAAGTAAAATTTTTAGTTAACTTAGCAAGAAAATAAAATACCTAATAACAGGAATGAAAGAGGACTTATCACTACAGATTCTATAAATACTTCAATAATACTAAGTGAATTTGACGAACATGTTATGCCACCTAATTTGACAAATTAGATGAAACTGGAAAAATTTCTAAAAAATAAATTGACATGAGACAAAATCTAAATAGCTTTATCTATTAAAGAAATTACTGAGCTTCCCACAAACAAAACTCCAGACACAAGGGTGCTCTAGTGAACTGTATCAAATATTTAAGGAAAACACAACATTCATTTCACACAAACTCTCAGGAAACAGAGGAAAAATCATTTCTAGTTGGTTTGATGAGGCCACCATGACTCTAATTCTAAAACTTGACAAAGTCGTTACAAATAAAATGACGTTGCCTTTCCATAATAGATTTGACAATGGATAAAATATTACAAAGTCAAAATTAGTAGTATATCTAAAGAATAATTAAATATTCTTTATCCTAGGAATGTATGGTTGACTTAGCATTTGAAATCCAAAGTAATTCACACATTAACAGAATACAGGAGAAAAACTGTGCACTGCAAAAGATGCAGAAAAAGCACTGGATAAAATGCAGTATCTGTCATAACAAGAACCCTCAGCAAACTAGGAACAGAAAGGAATTTCCTTGATATGAAGAGCATCTACAGAAATAGCTATAACTAACCTTATACTTCACTGTGGCATACTGAACTCCTTCCTCCTAAGATGAAGTACAAGGCAAGGATAGCCCTTCTCACCACTTCTATTCAACACTGTAGTGGCAATCCCAGCCTTTGCACCAAGACACATAAGTAACAGACCAGAAAAAGCAATGCCTTCTAACTGCAAATGGCAAATATTTATATAAATAAATGCTTCTATATCCTCAAAGGCAGCTACTATAACTAGTAAGTGAATTTAGCAAGGTTGAAGGATTCAAGTATTTGACTTAGTAATAAATTTAATATCAATATGCAAGATCTCTATGCTGAACATTATAAAATACTGGTAAGAGAAATTAAAGACAACTTAGATTTTAAAAAGTATACTACATTCATATATTGGAAGACTCAATAATGATATAAATTAATCTATGGATTAAATGCAATTCTAATGAAAATCTCAGAAATTAAGAGTCTAAAATCCACATGGAAATACAAAGAACACAGTATATCCAAAACAACTCTGAAGAAGAATGTTAGAAGCCTAACACTGTCTGACTTCAAGACATAAAGCTTTAGCAAACAAAAGTATGATACTGACTTTAAGACAGACAAATATATCAATAAAACAAAAGAGTTAAAACCATGGACTGATTTTGTTTTTTACAAAGACGTAAAGACGTATTAGTGGAGAAAAGAGTCTTTTCAATTAGTAAGTACTAAAACAACCAAATATGCACACAGAAAAACATAAATCTCAACCTAGACCTCACACCATACAAAATAATTAATTCAAGATTATCATAGACTTTAACATAAAACCTAGACTCAAAACTTTTAGAAGAAAACATAAGGAGACATGAGTTGAGGGTAAGCAAAGGTTTCAGCAATAATCACAGAAAAAAAAAAAGTAGGCAGGTTAAATTTTTCTCTCATTAGAAACCACCTTTAAGAAAATGCATGACACAGAAATTACATCTCAATAAATCTGCTACAGAAAGGAAAGAAACTAGGAGATTTAGGCCACAAGGGAATGGACAGGCAAGCTACAGATGCATTAAACAAAAAAAAATTTGCAAAACATAAATGTGAAAAGCATCCAGGCTGCATTTTCAAAACTCAATAATTAAAAGACAACTAATAAAATATTGGGCAAATAATTTGAACAAACGTCACAAAATGTGATAAACGAATGGTCAGTAAATCCACGTAAGTGTTGAACATCATTAACCATCAGTTCAGTTCAGTAGCTCAGTCGTGTCCGACTCTTTGTGACCCCATGAATCGCAGCACACCAGGCCTCCCTGTTCATCACCATCTCTCGGAGTTCACTCAGACTCACGTCCATCGAGTCCGTGATGCCATCCAGCCATCTCATCCTCGGTCGTCCCCTTCTCCTCCTGCCCCCAATCCCTCCCAGCATCAGAGTCTTTTCCAATGAGTCAACTCTTCACATGAGGTGGCCAAAGTACTGTAGTTTCAGCTTTAGCATCATTCCTTCCAAAGAAATCCCAGGGTTGATCTCCTTCAGAATGGACTGGTTGGATCTCCCTGCCGTCCAAGGGACTCTCAAGAGTCTTCTCCAACACCACAGTACAAAAGCATCAATTCTTCAGCACTCAGCTTTCTTCACAATCCAGTTCTCACATCCATACATGACTACTGGAAAAACCATAGCCTTGACTAGACAGACCTTAGTCGGCAAAGTAATGTCTCTGCTTTTGAATATACTATCTAGGTTGGTCATCAGGGAAATACAAATTAAATTCACAATGTAATGTCACTACCCATCCACCAGAAGAGGTAGAATGTGGTGCAGCTGTAACTCCCACACAGTACTGATGGAAATACAAAACCGTCACACTCAAGATATAGAACAAAACACACACTTACCCTCTGACCCTTCAATTCCAATGCTACATACTGCCAAAAACTAGAAAAAACCCAGGTATCCGCCAATACAAAGGATAAACTGTATATTCATATAACAGTGTATGATTGAGCAAGAAACACAAACCACAGAAACAAGCGACACCACAGTGTGGAAAGCACTCAGTCGTGTCCGACTTCTTGCGACCCCAGGGACTGTAGCTCACCAGGCTCTTCTGTCACTGGAATTCTCCAGACGGGAATACTGGAATGGGTAGCCATTCCCTTCCCGACCCAGGAACTGAACTCCAGTCTCCCGCACTGCAGGCAGATTCTTTACCCTCTGAGCCACCAGGGAAGCACCAACAATATAGGTGAATACCAAAAACATCCTGGGAGGGAAACCTTACACAAGAATGTGTATTTTATGATTCCTAATAGATGAAGTGGAAATTAAACAGTGGTTGTTTGGGGGGTGGGGAGGGGCAGACAGTGAAAATGAGGATGATGTGGGAAGAGGCTTCAGGGAACTCTGCCATTAGTCCCAGAATGTTTTGTATCTTAAAAAAGATTTGGGTTGCACAGGTGTGTGCATCTCTCAAAACTTACTGGGTGATCTGTACAATTCTCTGCATATATTTTACAACAAAAGGGAAAAAACTGTATCATAGAGCCCTAGGTAAATGATATCGGAGAAGGCAATGGCACCCCACTCCAGTACTCTTGCCTGGAAAATCCCATGGACAGAGGAGCCTCGTGGGCTGCAGTCCATGGGGTTGCTAAGAGTCGGGACATGACTGAGCGACTTCACTTTCACTTTTCTGCATTGGAGAAGGAAATGGCAACCCACTCCAGTGTTCTTGCCTGGAGAATCCCAGGGACAGGGAAGCCTGGTGGGCTGCTGTCTATGGAGTCGCACAGAGTCAGACATGACTGAAGTGACTTAGCTGGTAATGATATACATAGAGGAAATAGTACACTGATGACTCCACATACACACGACTAGATAGATATGTGATAAAACAAGTATAAGTAAGTAAGTAAAGTCACTCAGTCGTGTCCGACTCTTTGTGACCCCATGGACTGCAGCTCACCAGGCTCCTCAGTCCATGGGATTATCCAAGCAAGAATACTGGAGTGGGTTGCCAGTATACTGAAGTGTTAATGGTAGAATCTGGTAGATGGTGGGGAAATTTTCACTGAACAATTCTTTCAATAATCCTGTGTATTTACAATTTTTCATAATAAACTGTTAGTAAATTAACTAAACGTTCATTCCTGTGTAGTCTGCTCTACAAAGAAGCTAATTATGCAGACTGCTGCTGCTAAGTCACTTCAGTCATGTCCAACTCTGTGCGACCCCATAGACAGCAGGCCCACCAGGCTCCCCCGTCCCTGGGATTCTCCAGGCAAGAGTACTGGAGTGGGTTGCCATTTCCTTCTCCANAGAGAACGGGAAAACAAAATCAGAGATGCTTCAGTGCACAGGATTGTAAGGAGTTATCCATTGTAATGCCAAGAGTTTGAGTAGAATAAAGACTAAGAAAACATTTTGTTGGTTTGATAGTGAGTTAAAAGGATGAGAAAAAGGTAGCAAGAGAGAGTAGATAATTCTTTCAAGAGTTTTGGTGGTAAATGGAGACTGTTGATAAAATGGTAGTGAAATGACTAAGTTGAGAAAAACTCAACTTACTGAAACAACTTAGTTAAATAGTGAAACGTCCCAAGTTGAGAAGAGAAATTACTAGGCCCTGATGGGTGTATTAGTTATCTTTGCTGCTGTAACAAATTACTACAAACTTAGCGGTTTATAGAAAGGACACACTTGTTATCTGGCCCTGTGGGTCAGGAGTTCAGGGAGGGCTTTGCTTGATCTGCTGCTTCAGGACCTCACAGCCTGAAGTCAAGCTGTCAGCCAGGGCTGGGGTCACATTTGAAGGCCCAACTGGGGACGGACAATCTTCTGAGTCCCATAGTTCTCATGGGCATGGCAGCTGCTTCATCAGAGCCAGCAGAGGAATGTCTGCCAGCTGGATGGAGGCACTGTACACGCTGCCTAATCATGGAGGTATTGTCTCAGTGACACGTTCTATTGTGAGAAGCAAGTCTTTCAGTCCAGTGCACACTCATGGTGGGAAGCTTATACAGGAGTGTGTGCTCACTAGGGAGTGGGGTCACAGGTAGGTGTCATGGTGTTACAAGGGGAGGGTGATGGCATGAGCGAGCAAAGGATGGTCCTTTAGAAAGAGGGCTGTGGGGCACAGAGGCAGCATGGGGGTTTTGCAGGTGAAGTTTCGGGTTCAGGTATGTCACGCTGGTGACCCTTTTCAGGGAGCTCCCTGCCCTCTCTTTTCATCCCCTATCGAGGGGCATAGCTGCTCTGGAAGTGCTCTCTCCTGCGAGATGAATTCACAGAGGAATAGAACGGGATTATCATGGCCATTGATAAGCCCTCTGCCTTGGCTAAGATTGAATTATTTATCTGCAAATTCTTGGCCAGTGGAGGTATCTGCTCTGCTTGCTGTAGGATGTTGTTGAGGATCAAATGAGGTCATTCATATGGAAATATTTCTTGGAATGTAAATTGATTTGCAGACAGAGGCATTAACTGTACTACTTTACCCCATGTTTAGTAGAACACATAGACTACCATACATTTTGCTTGTTAACTTGGGTTCATTATGTTGTACCTAAGTTATGGAACTGGGCTTTATTTTAATGCTGTGATATTTTTAGGACTTTTGGAGTAGACTGTTTGCTTTTATGATAAATGACCCCAAACCGTGGTGCCTTTCAAGTCCTTGTGTGTAGTTTTTCAAAAATCTGTCCTTGCTGTGTCTTGTCACTCTTGCTTCCACTTGTCTGTCCATCTCTTGATGTCCTTTGCCTTCTGACTTGTTGCTTCTGACCTCCTCTGGGCTTGGCAACCTGATGATCAAGCTCAGTAGACTGAGCAGTTTAACAGTAATCCAGCTTGGGTCTGGGCTTGGGGCGTCCTTCTCATAGTGAAGTTTGTGAGCTTTCGGGTTTGTCCCAATCTCTTTTGGCCTCTGAGTGTGTCTTGGTGTCCTTTCTAGTTTTGGTTGTGTTTGAATTAGGTGAGTCCCCATGCCACTGGGTTCCATTCAGGAGGCATGTCACTTACTGCTCTGTTAGGCAAAATGGTGTCCTCCTCTTCTTTGGTTTTGGTGAGATTTTAGTTCGGGGGCTATAGCAAGTGATAGGTGATCTGTGATTCGTGGACTGAAAACGTTGGACAATCAGGAAAACCGTACCAGGTTGGCATCAGGCTTGTGTGTAGCTAGTCTCTGCTTTAGGGTGTCAGACTGCCTGTATGGATTGCTGGGTGTTCTTCCCTGTTCATCGTATGCTGGAGCTTTTCTGTCACAGCAGCTTGTGAACTTTTTCTGCCCTAGCTTTTGTGTTGAGTCCCTGCATTATTAAGGGGAGAGCCTGTGTTGAGTGGAGAGAGCCCAGGAGTCCTGCAGGGAGACCTCCTCCGGGTTCTGCTAAGGGCCCACCTGTGGCCCTCGACCAGTGTCTGTGCCTGGGCCTTGGTGTCTGGAATAGACATAATGTCTGCGCTACTGCCTGTTGGCCCAAAGTAAGATTTTATATGTGAAAGTGCTCGTTAAATGTTGTTGTTTAATTGTTGTGTCCAACTCTTTGTGACCCCATGGATTGTAGCCCGTCTGTCTGTGGGAATTTCCCAGGCAATAATACTGGGGTGGGTTGTCATTTCCTTATCCAGGATATCTTCCTGACCCAGGGATGGAACCTGCATCTCCTGCATTGGTAGGTGAATTCTTTACCACTGAGCCGCCTGGGAAGCCTTTGTTAAATGTACATAATACCAAATAAAATAAAATGCCTAGCCTTTTGGGTTGATAGCTCTTTCTCTTTGAGGAGTTAAAAAAGTTATCAGTATTAGTAATGATAAGTGCTGCCAAAAAAGTGTAATTTTAAATTTCATGTAGCTTTTTTTTTTTTCCTGAATATGTCCTGCTGGAATCTCTTTATACAAATGAGGGTGTTTAATAAATGTTCTTTGATTATTTTCAGAGTATTGAGTATACTGGCTTCCTAGCCAAATTAAATTTATGAAAATTCTAATGATATTGTGATTCATAGCTAGGAAGACTTTTTTTTTCATTCTAAAATCACTTTAAATACGCTTTACATGAATCTCTGGTAATAGTGAATCAATTAATGTGATTTCTTAGTCATAAATCAGGCTTGATAGATTGTAGTATTAGTTCCTGTGTAAGCGTCCCAGACCTACAACCGTTTTGTGGTCTGTTTTAGCAACTTGTTTGCTTTTGAACTCAATTCGAGGTGTTGAACTCAATTTGAGAGCCTAAAATGGTTTGTGCCCCAATTACCTTAGAGGTTACTGCCTTGCTTTCTTGTTGCGCTGGCCCTACTAGTGGGAAGTCAGCCACCACTCCTTTTAACTTGAGTACACACTTTAATTTTGTCTCTATCCCATAGGAGTGTTGGGAAGATTATTATAGTCACACTTAGAGTATATTTTAAACTTCTTGAAAAGAGGGTAATATGTGAGCATGAAATATTTTTGTAGTATAGTGTGCCATGTAATTTTTCCCCCTGCTGACCCTTTGTGGTTTGTGTTTAGGGTGCATGGTGTTTTTCTAGTCTCTGAGGTCATTAGCTGGGAGGATTTTCTGGAGGCCTCTGGAGCCTGGTCTCTAATAGGCCCTGTGTTACCCTCTGTTAAACAGGCCTGTGCTATGACCACAAATGGTAGCTTTGATTCTGTTGGTGTCCATGAACATGGCAGAGTATTTTCACCCCTTCATTCTTCTTAGTGGGTCCAAAGGAACTTTTGTCTTATTGCTTGATTGTTCACGGACCAGAGGATGGGTGGCAACCCGGGGTGGCCTTAGAAGAGGGAGACAGAGATTCCTGAAAAGACTGATGGTCTTTATTCAGTGAACCCTACAATCACCAGGACAAGAGAGGGGACCGCTCTTTTTCCTTTCCATGAACTTCTGGGAATGTTGTTCATCTATGAATTCAACAAATATTTGAGCTTCTGTTATGTGCCAGAGACTAAGTACTGGAAAAGCCAGACATCCCTTCAAGGATGCCCTAGATATAGTCTTATTTTGAATATGATAGAAAAATATTTATCAGGATAGAAAAACTACTAGATTGGGTTTAGATGCTGAATGGCTTTAGGGATTAAAGGTAGAGGTTATAGGTTCAGAATGCAATTTTGAGAGGACTGACTCTAATTTAAAAAAAAAATTACAAATGGCATTGTGGCAGAGTCTGCAAGCTGATCACAAAACCGGTCTCCTCTTCCTGGGCAGGTAGCCAGACCGCATCTCCCAGCCTCCCGGACAGTTAGGCGTGGCTTAGTGGCCATATTCTAGCCAATGGCGTGAGAGCCAAGAAGCGAGCCACTTCCAGGTCTGGCCCCAGGGCCCTCCCTCTGCAGGATTTCCGGGCCCTTTCCTGTCTGCTGGCTGCTGCAGAAGAGCCCAGTGAACTAGGAAGGCTCGTGCCTAGGATGGAAGGAGATCTGGGGCCAGAGCCACGGCTGGGGGGAGAGCTGCCTTCTGACCTACTGTTGTGGACTCTACATGAGCAAGAAGTAAATATTTATGGTATTTGAGCCATGATAAAGTTCGTGCTAAGAGTTAGCCTGCCTAACAATGCTAGGCAAAACTGATGAGTCTAGTAAAGGTGCTGAGAATTTTGGACTCTGCCTTCATTTTGATTATTTATATGCCACGTCATATGTAATGATCAGTGAATTTCCAGAATCAGTTTAAAACTCCATGGCAAAAGTCTTCTTGGTGTGTCGCTTTTAATTGATGCAACTGGCTTATTGCATTCAGTGTGGCCTTCCTGTGGGTCCTCAGTTGACTTTAAAGGGACTCTGTGGAGCCTTAAACATTGCCAGTGCTTATTTCAAAGAACTGTAAATACGGTTTTCATCATGCTGCTTCTCTGTCCAAAAGCCACTCATCATTTCTTGTTACACAGCATTTTGTTTCATTAATTCCATCATCCAGAACCGTATATAGTGTGTGTATTTATATATGTAAATATGTAAAATAAATGTAGCTATGTGTAACACACTGACCTAGGTTCTCTGAAGGGAGACAAAAATGATAAAGCATATTCTACGCCCCAGAAGAGTTTGTGCTCAAAACACAGTTACTGGTTTTCTACAGTTATCGACTCACCCCAGCCTTTAATAAATCATGTATTATTTTATTACTTTTTTTTCTTTTTACCATTGTCTCCAATTAAATGTACTTTTTGAAAGCAGGGAGTGTGTTTTCAGGTGCTCCTCTGTCCCCTCTCGGGCGCTTCTGGCAGACTCTAGACCCTGAACTCAATTAAGTGACCATCCCTGTAGTTTCCATTGCTTCTGTTGCTTGGCTTTCCTGGTGCAGTTTTGTGTTATAGTTTGTGTCCACAGACTAGAGTTCTTTCGCAGGCCATTAGGAATTCATGGAATTGTGCCATCTGAAGTGTTGGGACTGGAAGGATCTTTATTAGATTAATTCCTGATCTTTCTGATTGTCTAGTTCCTGATAGCCCAGGTGTGGCCATGAGTCATGGGGCCTTCCTAGAGGCACAGTCTCCGGCACGCTCAGACCCGTGAGTCAGAACCTGAGAGGTCCTCAGATGACCCCCACGTGCACTGCAGTGGAGATGCCCTGCTCAAGGTCACCCTCCTACTTCTCTCTGGAGAAAACTCACACAGCTGTTGATCTCAGTGGTTCCCATCCCTGGATACATCTTGGGATCACTTGGAAACCTTTAAAAAATACTGCTGCCTGGTTCCCAACCCTGTGCATTACATGGTCAGAATTGCAGCCTGGAAACCTGAACTTTAAAAATCTTTCTTGATGACTGAAGTGCAGCCACACTAAGAGCCGCTCAGCCTAGTGAGTGCGCAAGTCACGGTTTCCTGATGCTCTGATCGGGTTCCTTTGACCCACATGTGGATCTGCTTTCAGAGCAGAGCTTTCCCTACCCGGCTCCTCGTCGTGGCGCGTCCCGTACCCGGCTCCTCGTCGGGGCATGTCCCCTACCTGGCTCCTCGTCGTGCCGCGTCCCGTACCTGGTTCCTTGTCTTGATGCGTCCCCTGCCCGGTTCCTCATCGTGGCACATCACCCTGTTTTATTCCTTCACAGCGCTTATCCCACTCTCCACCTGCCTCTCCCACTGGCGGATACTCCATGGGACAGACCTTCATCCCGCTTGTTCACTGCTGGGTCCCAGCTCCCAGGACGGTGTCTGGTGCATGTGAGGTGCTCCCTTAATAGGTGTGGGGCGCCTGGAAGGGGATAAAGAGCGATGCATCTGGAGAGAAGCGCAGCTTGTTCAGGCGGCACCAGTCTGGCTGCTCACCTGTGTCAGAGGTCAGGGTGGGAGAGGCTCCCGAGGAACGGGGGACGGGGGTGTGTGCGTGACTGAGTCAGACTTCAGAGCCAACCAGCGAGGGCAGCATGAGGGCAGCACAGAGACTGGAACCCAGAGCTGGTGTTGTTGCCCCACTCTCCTTTGTCCTGTGCACTGAGAGCTTGACTGTCTTCCCCAGGCCCGTCTGTTGGGGGTGGTGGTCCTGGGCTCAGAACTACAGACCCCCAGACCCTCCTCCATCCCTTCCAGAGCCAGGTCTAGAAATAGACCTCGCGTCCCGTGATAGGACCTAGCTCAGATCTGGGCCTTGGGTGCTTATTGCAAGGCAGCCATTGCTTATGTGAGTTAGCTTGTTTTGCCTTGATTGCTTTGAGAACATTGTGTTTCTGAGGTTAGGATGACATTCAGTTTCACTCTCAGGTTGAGTAAGTTTCTTTCCTGGTCAAATTAACTATTAAGACTTCGTTTGTTATGCTAGTGCTGTTGAGAAATCATGGTTGGTTGCTCTTGATATTTCTGTTCCGCATGTTGTTTTTTTTTGTGTGTGTTCATTTCTTTCCGTTTGTTATTCAGTATATCTTGCCACACATTTGCCTGTCATCAGACTCTGAAGTCAGGTGGGAAGCTCTTCTTATGAAGCCATTCGTTAATGTGTTCCTCTGTCCGTTAGTGGTTTTAAAAATTTGTGTGAGATGTCATGATTGGTGGCAAACCTGAGCTGTCTGTTTTTTTTTCTTGGTAATAGAAAGTCAGAAAACGTTAAGTCTTGAATGTAAAACATTCTTTTTAACATCGTAAAATTTCCAGCTTCCATTTGGAAACCACATTAAGATGAGATGTTGTGTTACTGTGATGAGAAGGCGCTGCTGGTGATGCCCACAGATGTAGCCAGAAGCCTAGAATTCCACACTGAGGGGTCAGGGGAGAGACTAATGTTGAATTTTCCAAAGGAATGTGAATTCTGAAGTTAGTCCATGGTTCACAGGGACAGCAATCCTCGAGCTTAGATTGCTGATCAGTAGTTATCACTATTGATTAAATCAGGTGGAAGGAAGACAATAAAAGTCCTGGAACAAGAATTTTTCAGAAACAAGAAATAAATAATTGGAAACTGATGGTTATCCTGGTAGCTAGGGGTTACAGTGTGGAGAAAGACTTGTTCTGTGGTGAAGCACTTGCTCACTGTCGATAGAGAGGAAAATTGGAAATGCACAGAAGTAAGTTTAGTCAGATTTCAGCCCTCATTGTGGCACAAAAAATCCAGGCAGTTATGAACTAATTCTCAGAAAATGCTTGCATTTTTGTGAATTAGACTTATGAGCCATAGTAACAATGGCACTTTATATTTGAGTGGTACTTTTGAATCCAAAGCACAGTCATATGCATTACCCCATCCAGTTCTTCCAGCTACCCTTACCTGGGGGATAGAGTTATCTGCTGTACTTTTTTTTTTGAAGTAACACAGGTTGACTTACTTTCCTAGGGATAGCTAGTAAGTGAGAGAACTGAGCTTTTTATATTTTAAACATAAAATGTTGAGGGTGATTGTTGAACTAGCTTTGGTTTTCTAGGTATATAAATCTGTGGTTTATAGTGCT
>SJYX01017996.1:275173-308301 GCA_006410675.1 Oreotragus oreotragus | reverse complement strand
CAGTTTCACTCTCAGGTTGAGTAAGTTTCTTTCCTGGTCAAATTAACTATTAAGACTTCGTTTGTTATGCTAGTGCTGTTGAGAAATCATGGTTGGTTGCTCTTGATATTTCTGTTCCGCATGTTGTTTTTTTTTGTGTGTGTTCATTTCTTTCCGTTTGTTATTCAGTATATCTTGCCACACATTTGCCTGTCATCAGACTCTGAAGTCAGGTGGGAAGCTCTTCTTATGAAGCCATTCGTTAATGTGTTCCTCTGTCCGTTAGTGGTTTTAAAAATTTGTGTGAGATGTCATGATTGGTGGCAAACCTGAGCTGTCTGTTTTTTTTTCTTGGTAATAGAAAGTCAGAAAACGTTAAGTCTTGAATGTAAAACATTCTTTTTAACATCGTAAAATTTCCAGCTTCCATTTGGAAACCACATTAAGATGAGATGTTGTGTTACTGTGATGAGAAGGCGCTGCTGGTGATGCCCACAGATGTAGCCAGAAGCCTAGAATTCCACACTGAGGGGTCAGGGGAGAGACTAATGTTGAATTTTCCAAAGGAATGTGAATTCTGAAGTTAGTCCATGGTTCACAGGGACAGCAATCCTCGAGCTTAGATTGCTGATCAGTAGTTATCACTATTGATTAAATCAGGTGGAAGGAAGACAATAAAAGTCCTGGAACAAGAATTTTTCAGAAACAAGAAATAAATAATTGGAAACTGATGGTTATCCTGGTAGCTAGGGGTTACAGTGTGGAGAAAGACTTGTTCTGTGGTGAAGCACTTGCTCACTGTCGATAGAGAGGAAAATTGGAAATGCACAGAAGTAAGTTTAGTCAGATTTCAGCCCTCATTGTGGCACAAAAAATCCAGGCAGTTATGAACTAATTCTCAGAAAATGCTTGCATTTTTGTGAATTAGACTTATGAGCCATAGTAACAATGGCACTTTATATTTGAGTGGTACTTTTGAATCTAAAGCACAATCATATGCATTACCCCATCCAGTTCTTCCAGCTACCCTTACCTGGGGGATAGAGTTATCTGCTGTACTTTTTTTTTTGAAGTAACACAGGTTGACTTACTTTCCTAGGGATAGCTAGTAAGTGAGAGAACTGAGCTTTTTATATTTTAAACATAAAATGTTGAGGGTGATTGTTGAACTAGCTTTGGTTTTCTAGGTATATAAATCTGTGGTTTATAGTGCTGGAGGAATAGTCTAGAAATTTATTTAATACTGCAGCTGAACAGACAAGGACCCCAAATAATTGGCTGGCAAGACTCAAAGAAATCCCCCACCCGTTTTTTAAGTTACCATGGGGTAGATTTTCATATGAAAGCTTTTAATTTTATCTGCCCGCGGCAGTCTGAGGGCAGAGATCTGAACCTCTAGCTTCTTCCTGACTCATCCTCCGCCCTGCTGCTGGTGGGCACGCATAGATCCATCCTTTTGAATGGGTTCGGTTTGGGCCTTACTGTTGGGAAGTGGTAATAATGTCGTTGAATGTTGACTGAGCTGCAGAATGAAATGGCATTGGTTCTTCTTCCTAACAATTTACTTGCTTGTAGCACATGTTTGCTCCCTCTTAGAAGATTACGCAGGTAATACAGGTTCACCAGTAAGTGTCTTTTTCCATGTACGTGTTTTGTATTTTGAAACACTCTTAAGCTGACAGAAAAATCACAGATATAGTGTGCAAAGGACACTTTTTCCCTCTTGAACTATGGGAGAGTAAGCTGCTGGTATGTTCTGTCAGCATCAGATCTTTTATTATGTGTTTCCTACAAGCAAGAACATTCTCTTCCATCACCACAATACTGGAATCTAAATCAGGAGTGAACACCCAGGCGTCTGTGCCATTGAATCCTCTGAGCTCTTCCAGTGGTGCCTGTTGACCCAGTGCTGACCTGGTGGGGAGAGGCCCACTGGGACCCTAGGTTGCACTGTATTGTCTCCCTAGCCTCCTTTAATCCAGAATAGCTCTCAGTCCTTTTTTGACTTTCATGACCTTGCTGCTCTTAGTTTCCAGGCCGGTCTGTGGAATGCTCCTCAATTTGGATTTGTCCGATGTTTCCTCATGATTAGATTCAGGTTTTGCATCTTTGGCAGGAATATCACAGAAGAGCCAGTGTTTATCTTTTTCAAAGATTAGTTTTACATTTTATTTTCTGTTTCCTTAGAGCGTTTCCCAAAGTGTATTCTGCGGAACTAGCACCTACTGTGTTCTCAACACCGTGCCACCTCTAGAAGGTAGGATTCGAAAGCTTTTGACTTACAGGAAGGGGTGGGCTTGGCAGCGACAGTGGCTCCATCACTGTAGTGCAGGAAGGCCTGGGATCAGCAGTGAGAAGACCTGGGTTCTGCCTTAAACCTGCTGTGTGATCTTCGATGAGTTACTTAATCCTTCTGAGGGTAGCAAAACCAAACTCCCCTTGTAAAGTTTCTGTGAAGATTAAAAAAGGAAGAGAGTTTAATCACATGGGAAACTCAGAGCATTCTGCAAATGTTAGCTATCCTAAAATACCACAATTTGGGAATTCTAGTGTCAAATTCCATAGAGTTGGAGCCTGTGGTATTGTGGAAAATCCAGAGGTCATGTCTGAATCCCATGTGAGCCACTTACAGTGGATCTTGGGCAAATTAATCTGAACCTCAGATTCTTCATCTGTAAAATGGGGGTAATTATGCCCAGGTGAGTTATTACGAGGATTCAATGAGAGAGTCTAATGTAAAATCCTTTCTGGATGCCTGATATAAAGTCTCACAAATGTCTGCTCCCTCATAAACAGTAGAAGATAAATGTACTTGATCACGTGCGGCTCAAATGAAAATTGAATGGAATGAAGCAGGAGAGGATGCCCCAAACCCAAATTGATGGCAGTTGGTCGCAAGGCTACTGGGCTTCCCCCACTTTATTTGCCACCGCCTACATGTTTTTAGGTCAAAAATGTAAATTCAGATAGAGGAGTTTATTAAACCTGAGCCTGAGCTGACCTGAACCCGGGTCAGAGGTTTGGTAGTGTAATTGGCAGGGAGAGGGTGTCTGGGCCACATGAGAACAGAAAGGGTAAAATCAGATAATCACACCCACTCTAAGAAGAGGAAAGGGGTTGTGAAACAGCAAATCGAGTTACTTATTTCTGTTAAAAAAGTTTTTTGTTTAGCCTTTTAAATATCCTTTGGATAATGACAACTGAGTTTTAATTCATTTTGGAGAATTTCTCTGGAAGGAATAAGAGGAAATCATACCCATGCTTGGCACATAGTTGGTGCTTAATTAATATTTACTTTGGATGAATAGTGATTTGCAGGTCTTAGGTCAGTAATGGCAGTGTTTGCCGCTGTGAGCTCTGTGCTGACTTGAATTTAACAATACGCGCTTATGTTTTCCTGAATCAGTTCCTATCCTACTAATTAAATCTAAGCACATAATAATTAGAGCTAAATAGAAAATTGTAGAGCTTCCATTTAATTTTACCACTCCAAGTTGTTGATCAAATATATTTCCAGTAAGATTTAGCAATTTGATACACCGTTAGACCAACTTATTTTGAACAGTTGTTCTAGAGGTTGAGAGGTTAATCATCAACTTGATTGAATAACAGTTTATAATTATTCATAAAACCAAAAATAGATGCATCATTTCCAGGTTAGAGTTAATACAGTTATGACTTACCTTGCAGCCGTCAACAGTGTGTTCCAAAGAAAAGGTCAAATACATTTCTTTGGATTTAAATGAAGGATTTGGTAATGTGAAATCTCAAATTTAGAAATAAACCATGAAAATAAGTTTTGCCTAATTAACTAAGTGAATGAGTTTTCTTGTACATTTTAGAAAGTTCCAGTTGAGTTATACTATGCCTCTAAAATTATTATATGGAAAATATTTGAAGGTTGACTGGAAAGAATGGTTCACTCTCTAGAATTATAGCTGTCAGCCAAACAATCATCTGTCAATTTCAGGAGCTTCACTAGTTATTTTTATTGTGAAGTAGGTTAGAAAATGATTTTGTAAAGTCATATATCATACACGCAGATTTTGCAAGATAATGATAATGAAATGTTCTACTGTATTTGGTTGACACTTCCATTTTGCAGTGTCAGAGTTTTACTCTTTGGGTTTAAATACTGAGATGCAATTGAAACCCTCGTATGGCTTATTTTCAGTGTTAACTCAAGATCCGTTAGAATCCTTGAACCGAGCCAAGAATTTAATATCTGGTACATGTTTTGTCTAATTATTATATCAATTATAGTTACTCCAAAAACATTAAAAAGCAACATTTAATTAAAAAACACAATATAGCCATGTGAGCAGTTCTTTTCTGATGTGAAAGCAGAGTTACTCTTTATCCCACTTTAACTAGAAAAACTGAAAACATGAGTTTTAACGTTTTGGCTGTTGGAGTTGCTGATATTCTTTTCCCAGTATTAAAATTTCCATCTTCATAATGCACTGTGGGAAAATATACCCATTGTTATGTTTCTTAAAGACATCTAATTTATATTTAGCGTGAACCTGAAATTCTGGAAATAGCACAGTTTAAAAACTGATTAAGGGGAACCCATTGGCCTGTCATACTTCTCTTCCTTTTGAACCCATGGCTGCACAGCTCCATAAAATGCTAAATTTAGAACCTCGACTGAGACAATGCTTACCCAGCCACTCTCCTTTTCCTCTTTAAAAGCCTGTGGGCCCATTCACCACTGCCTGATTTTGTATCAGAGTAGAAGATGGAAGCCTTTTCTCCAGCAGTTAGGTGTGCTGTTGAAAAGAGTGCTTCCTCTGTCTACACACACACACACACACACACTCACTCACTCACTCACTCACTTCACATGCTTTCTGTGCCCCAGGACAGTGGGGTTCTTCAAGGAGACTTAAAAGGACAGATAATTAACATCAGGTTATGCTTACAAACATAGAACTAGAAGCTTGGGTTTAATGTTCTGTTCATTGTCAGAATTACACTTGAACAGGTTTGTCAGAGCTATGGCTAGTCATATACAGTTCAAAGTAAGCCTACAGTAGCATAGTACCGTTTTCATAAAAGGTACCCTGTAATTGGTGAATATCAGAATTGAGTATAGATGTTAGAATATCACCTCTATTTTCAGGATTGTACACATCATGGGAGATTTTTAAAAAGCAGAGTAAAACCACTTTAGGGGAAGAGAGAAGGGAGGTGAAGGCTCATGTGATTTGGAATTCTGCGCTTTCAAGTTTTATGGCCCGTGGCATCTCCCTTGGGAGGATGAAGTGCAGGGAGCATGCATAAGCACATAAAATTGCAAAGGTTTTATAGTGTGTAATTCATACAGAACTTTCTGTGAACTTTTAGTTAAGCACTTTCTTTTTTAGTTTCATAGCAAGACTTTTAAAAAAAGTTTAATTTTATTTTGCTGTTAAATTAAAATTTTGGATTCTTCAAAGCAGTCAGTTTTTAAGTTTTTCAGATTTTTTATACTGCTTTTAGAAATAGAGGATATGCATTATAATTCAATTGGTTGTGTAGTTCATGGACCAAAAAAGATTTAGTACGCTAAAACTCTTAAGTTCCTTCCTATAAAATATCTCCATATGATGCAGTAAATTTTTTTAGACTTTATGACTATGCCCAATATTTTCCTGTTAAGATCTTTTCCTTGAGAAGAAATGTGTTAATCAGATGAAAAATGTTTGGAGAAGATTTTATTAGGACTGTAAAATTATTTTCTATTCTTTTATGTTTTTCACATGTTCAAAAAGTAGTCTGTGCTAAACAAAATTGTACTAAATGATTCGAAAAATATATTACTTACTGTATTTCACTTTTAGCATTCTTAACTGATAAACCTCTGTGCCTATATAAGGTTGTTTAACTCTAAGGCATTTAAAGTTACTGAACGTGACAGTAAATTCTGTAGGGATCTGTGCCTGGAGGAGAATTAGAGATTATCTCATTTTCCTTGATTTGGGAAAACGAAAAATATTAAGTAACTTACCCAAGGTCACACAATTAGAAAGCAGCAGAACTGGGTCAGAATCTTGGGCTCCTGACTGGGAGCCCTTTTTCACCTAATATCAGAGTGAGTTATGTCATCCGTGACTTTTGGGAGCTAAGTCAGTCGTCAGTATTTTAATGTGTTGCTCCTTAGTACCCAGTTATGCTTTGTACCCTTTAGATACTGGAGCTTCCATTTGGCATTAAAAAAAATTGGAGTGGGTAATTTGAAACTTTGACCCAAATGTGTCAAACCTGGCAAGAAATTTGCAGCCAGGCAAAGGGACTTTGTTACAGGAATAAAACAAGAAATGATACTCAGAGAAATAAGTGAATGAAATAACACCTAAAGGAAAGGTAGTCAGACATACCATCTAGTCTGAGAGTCTTGAACTTTGCCCTCATTAATTTAGAAGAGTTACGTTTTGATGAAATGCATCAAGTATATAGATATGCATATATAACTCAAATTAATTAAAATATGCTTTTAGATTTAGGCTAGAAAGTCCAGCCTCTGTATTATTGAGGTAGCTACCTGCAGGTTGAAATTCCTTAGATTTATCAGATTTGTGCTTTTCTTTGGAAAGAAGTCTCATTTGTATTTTAGAGGATGAAGTAGTAGTATTAGTTTATCAAGAAAGTAAGTAGTTATATTTTAATTTCTTTTTCCTAAAAAATGTAACAACCTTTTCCACCTGGTTAACAGAAGATTTCTAGGTTTTGTGAGGTTAAGTCATTTTTTGATTTTGATGTACTTCATGGAAACCTCGTGAAAGAACTTTTAAAAGCAATGCTTAGGTTCTGGGCAGCTGTTGGGCTATTCCCTGTTCACTTGCTCGCCATGGAGCCAAGAGCTCCATCTTATTGTAGAGCCTCTTGACCACAGTCCTGCTGCCATCTACCTGAAAAGTGTGTCAATGAGTTCTGTTAACTAAGAGGGATGATGCTCTTGGTCTCCCAGTGACTAAACTGAGCTGCTGTTTCTGACCTTGCCAGTGTACTTAAAAGGAGCTTTTCTCTATTATTTTCTCTGAATTTACTGTTTTCTTCTTTATAGATGATCATGGGAACAGCAATAGTAGTCATGTAAAAATCTTTTTACCGAAAAAGCTGCTTGAATGTCTGCCGAAATGTTCAAGTTTACCCAAAGAGAGGCACCGATGGAACACTAATGAGGTAGATAAATTTCTATTTCTAGGGGTATTAATTTTTTTAAGGGCAAACTTGCTAGGTCATCTTGCGCAGTACTACTATATGTTAGCTTTAAATTCAAAATACTAAACTAGGAAATTGTGAATGAGAAGAATACTGAATCTGGATTTGACAAAGACCAACATGTTGTTTTGAACAGTCTCTGATCTGCCTGGCCTGCATTGAAAAATCTCAAATGTGCACGCTGACTTACTAAGATAGCATGAGTTTCTGTCTGTGTTCTCCTGCATTATGGTGTCTTGCATTTGGTGGCTGACTCTTATCTGCATCTCAATTAAAGCTTAGTTCTTATCATGAATAGAGGAACAGCGCCAGTGTTCATAGACCATGCAGTGTCTTGATAATGTGAAGTTTCTGTAGAATTGAGAAGGGCAGGCTTCTTATTAACAAAATGGCTCTGGTCCTCTCTAATGAAGAAAGTTTGCATGGAGAATTAACTGCTTTACCTTAATGAAAGGCATTTGTATGAAGAATGAAGGCTGTGTAGTAGGTTGTTTATTTGATATCCAGTTAGAAGGTTGATGACGTAGAGTGAGTCAGAGTTTTATCTTCTTGGATGATGGTTTTTTTTTGGTAAATCTTAATCTGGAAGTCTTAATATTAAGGGTGGATTGCTTTGTCATCTTTTTTATTTTGAAATCTGTTTCAATTCAGGGTGATACCATTTTACGTGGTGATGAGACTTGGGTCTGTGTCCATCAGGCTGGGAATTGTGTTTCTTTAGTTCACATGGCTGGGGTCATTGGTTTTGCGAAGTTGGTCTAAATCAGTTCGTATTGCTGGTTCAGCATTTATTACCAAATTACAAATACAAAACCCTACCCTATATTGGTCATTCAAATACAAGAAGAAAATAGTGCTGCCTATTTACCTTTATTTAAAAAAAATTGTTCTGCTCAAATTCTTGACCTATAATGCTTTTGTTTTGTTACAAGAGGTTACATCAGAATCTCTTCACTTATCCTAGTTTATATATTTAAATACTCACTAGAACCTCATAGTTTTGTCTCAACTGATTTTAAACTTCTTTAAAGGTATGTATGTATGGATTATTTGCATAAACTATATTTCCCCCCTTAGACAAGATACCTTTGACAAACCACTGGTTTAGAGTCCTATTGTTTTAATCAGTCATCTATTAATTGTTTCAGACATTTTAGACATGAAAACAGAGTAAATGTGCTGAAAATTAATCATAGATCATTCCTCTATCAGCAAAATAATACAATTTGGGAGCTGTTCACTAAGTCAAAACCAGGTCATGAAATATTAAAAAACTCAGTATGTTCCTTAGTAATCCCTGAAAGAGAATTTGATGCTATGTTATTATACATCAGTTTCGGTTTATTTATAAATGTAACAAAGCATATAATTTTTCAATATTACATTTTTATGTAATTGGCAATTTATTTTAACTTGGACTTGAAATTACAGTTGAAACCAGTAATTGCTTAGTGAATTAAAATTAGTGATCTTAAGAGTTATAAAGCTGGAGGTAACAGTGTCAGAAATTTAGTTGGTAGATTATTTAGATCAGTGGTTTCAAAACATTTTTGGAACTTTTGAACACAGCCTTCAACTTTCACATATTTGTTTACCTCTCAATTATTGATTTGTTCCACCTTACAGTTATTTCAGATACATTATAAAATACCCAATAAGGAATTTTTAGAGAGGACCAGATTAAAAGGCAGATAAGTTGTTCTGCATTTTCTTCTAGAACCTCAGGTCACGTAGTTCCTCAGAGACTATGGTTTAGGTCCCAGTGTGACTGAAGTGTATTCCCCTCTGAGCCGTGCAGTGTGAGACTGGGATCTGAGAGCTGTGGGCTATTTTCAGGAGTGGTCACTGCCTCTGAAAACATGGGGTTGGGGACATGGAGGGGTGGGCCTCGGCTGGTGGGGGTCAGGGCACCGCCCTTCTCCCCTGTGACCTGAGGTGTCTTCAGTGATCTATCAGCTCAACCCTGACGAAAAATCCTACGAGAGAACTGAATTCAAAAGTTGGCCTGTATTTCTGGGTAGAGGACTTTGGCTTTGTTACCTGTTGAGTTTTGGCTTCAGGAAAAATAGAGGCGTCTTAGAGTGACAGCAGTTGTTAATTCTGTAAGGTGTTATGTGGTGATCGTTACCTGCCTTTTTTCTTTTTTTACTGGCTGGGGTTAATAGAAGCAAAACAATTCGTTTGTCCTTCAGCCTGCTATCCTTTATGTCACCACTGAGACCTGAAGGGGACAGATTGCCGGGTAAGGCGGGTTCATGGTCAGGCAGCCTTAAGGACCGGTGGAATCTCTCCAGGGGCTCAGGGCATGGAGTCCCTCTGCGGTTGGAGGGGACAACCGTGTCTCAGTAGAGGACGTGTGAGGGAGTTGGCTGGTATTTAGGAGCTGTGTTAGACACACATGACATTCCTGTCACTTCCACTTGCCAGGACCAGGCGCTAGCGCAGGGAGGGGCATGTTGCATGAGCGCAGTTGTGAGCACAGCCGATGCGTGTTTTCCATCTCACTCTCTGAACAGCATCTGCTCGCCAAGGAGACTGGCGGCTGGGGTTGCTTGGATGAGATGTCAGCTGTCGTCTTTCTCTGTCACCCGCGTTGTTCTCTCTCTGCTGGGTGTGTAAATTGAATTCCCGGGTAGAATATGACTCCTCTGTACTTTTGAGAAGCGCCCTTCGTCACACCTGTGTGGTCACACTTGTGGTTGGTTACTGGAGAAAACCCACCTGTGACCGGTGTGTGTACATCTCTTGAGAGGGGAGCAAGATTGTGCCCATTCACACGCAGTGTGTTTCCTTTTACAGATGAGGGACTGTTGGTAAAAAGGGTGAAATAACTTGGTCAAGATAGCACACTTGACAGAGCCCGTCTCTGTCTGAGCTTCATTTCTTCTACGTTGTTGATTAATTCACAGGAACATTCATTCTGTGATGTGTCTTTTTTAATCAAAGACCCATAACCCTTAACCACATTAGGGTACTTGGCAGATCCATAGTGTAATTTAGTTTTCGGTTAAAACGAGTTAATGTAAAATTAGTATTGTGGGTTCACGTGCAAATTTTGGTAAAGCTGAAAGTCGCTGAAAAGGAAGACTCTTAGCAATAAAAGAGATTGTAGGGCCTGTTTCAGTATTTCTAACCTTTTCTAGCACCTGAAGTGGTGGCCTTGGGAATCCAAGCCCATCCGCTGATCTCGGAGCACATACTCTCTGCAGTTCTGTTCCAAGAACAGTTTCAGATAAGACTTCCCCAAGGTCTTGCCCTCCTTGGTGACTTCTGATCACTTTGTTTTATTCATTTGCTTCATTTTTCATTTCCTAGTATTATACCTAAACTTAATGTATTTTTGTCTGAGAATTTTTTTGGAAAAGTAGTAGATTGTGTGAGAGAAGGAGTTTCGACTCTTAGTAATGAATATTAATGTGTGGGCTCTAGCTAAGGAAGAAAGTACATTAAAAACAGAAATTCTGTACCTGTGCGTAACGGGCAGGTTGATAGGCTTGACTTTTTTATCCTGGGCAGGAAAAAGTGTATTCAGCACAGAGCACATTTGTTAGAGAACCAACTCTTACTTCATGATCACTTTGGTATTCACATAATTAGGTGAACTATTACGAGATTTCTGCATTTTAAGTTAATATTGATATTTTTAAAGCCCAGAGCCAGAAATAATTATGCTAATGCAACTTTCTGATTGCTCAAACGACTACTTCATAATTACACATATTAGTACTCCATATATGTTGTCCAGACTGAAATTCCTTTTGTTTAGTCATTAATTAGCTGTTTGACTTAAGCTGTAAACTGCTGCATCCTCCCTTGCCGAATCTGGGTTTCCAGTGGCGTTCTTCCAAAGCGGAGCTAATGCAGCGAATCTGGGTTTCCAGTGGCGTTCTTCCAACGCGGAGCTAATGCAGCGCCGTGAACCTCTGATAATGAAAATGCTCTCCTTCAGCATGCTCAGACCATTTTGTGTGCTGCTGTTTTTGAATATTAGTGCTCTTTCTTTTGTTTGTTTTCCTCTAACACAAAGTTTCTCCAGAGTAAGCTAACAAAAAAGAATTCCAGTTTGTATTGATCTTAAAGAAGGTGCTGCAAAGGTTTGTGGTGGTAGCTTCAGAGATTTTCATATTAAATGCATTTTTTTTAATGGTAAAAATGTCTGTGTAGGGAGCAGTACACATACAGGCTGATACAATCATACCAGAGAAGCTGAAGAAAAAAAAACCCTCGGGTATAATGCCTTTTATAGGGAGAGAATTAGCATTTTAAATCCTGATTCCCCCCACAACTTTTTATATTCAGGTAAGAAAAATGGACTTTATTACTATGAAAATTATTAAATTATTAAATCATTTCAATTATTTTAACAAGAACCCACCTTTACATTTGTTTAAAATCTTTTTTTGGTAAAGATATATATTCTTGAGTATTTTTGTATTTAAAATTTTTGTTTGTATAACTTACAAAGTTGTAGATTTAGGGCTACAATTTTTGCAGTTATTGGTCTTACTTGTGTACTTGTTGTTCAGTCACTAAGTCTCTGTGACCCCATGAACTGTAGCACGCCAGGCTTCCCTGTCCTTCACTATCTCCTAGAATTTGCTCAAATCCATGTCCATTGAGTCGGTGATGCTATCTAACCATCTCATCCTCTGCTACCCCCTTCTCCTCTTGCCCTCAATCTTTCCCAGCATCAGGTTCTTTTCCAATGAGTTGGCTCTTCACATCAGGTACTAGTGTACTTACATATTATCTTTTTGAAACATAGACACACATTTTTTGGAGACCATTTAAGACTCTTTATATTTCCCACATTTAAGCTAAACTGAAAAGCATTTTTGATTATGAAGGTGGGTGAGAGATTTTGGCAGTGTTATGGGTTTGACTGGTCCCAGATCATTCTTTGATGCCAAGCAGGGCTTTTGTGATAGACAGAGGAGCCTCGTGGGCTACAGTCCATGGAGTTGCAAAGAGTTGCATGCAACCGAGCATACGGGTGTGTGCGTGCGCATGGAGGAAAATGCATGTATGACCCGCAGTACATACAGAGAACCAGATTTTCAGAGTGACAACCTTTGATTTTTGAGTACAGTGTGTGGTACCAAATTTTAAATTAAATGTGATCATTTTGTAGCAGTTGAGTTAAGCATAATTCCTCTGTTTAACTTAGTGGTGTGAAGTGAATGGATAGATACTGAGATCCGTATAAGCACAGGCCGATTCATCAGACAGTCTGTGTTGGTTACTCTGGTGTTGCAGTGGCAGATGTGGTAGCAGAGGGGACGGAGGATACTGAAATGCTGGGGGCGGGACTTCCCCCCACATCCATGAGGGGAGGCAGGCGAAGAGAGCAATACCGGTGGGTTTGGCCTCAAGGAGCAGTAAAAGAAGCACATCTTACCTGCAGAGAGTCAAGTAATGTTTCTAAAATCTAAGATGTTAAAGCAGTTTTTCTTTAAAGCAAGAAAATTTCTGTAGACCCAGTGCAGTTTGACCCAAACTATTTTTATTATATTATTTCAGAATGTGGCACTTAAAAGAATATTTGGCCCATACTCTGTGTTCAATAAATATTTGTTGAATGAATGAAATTTGGAAAAACACAAAAAACTCAGCATAATTTTTTTAATTCTTAGAGTTCTTCTGTGAATATAAAACTCAAATAGTATATATATTACATAAAAAGAAACCACAAAACTATAATTAAGTGCAGTGGATGATGTTTTTGCCAAATCTATATTGTTTCTTGCAATGTGAATATAGTCCTGACTGTCCTCAGGCAGGTTCTTTTTTTTTAAATTGATTTTTATTAAAAAATTTTTATTTTGTGTTGGGATATAGCTAATTAACAGTGTTGTGGTAGTTTTAGTTGAATAGCAAAGGGACTCCACCATACACACACACGTGTCATTCTCTCCCAGCCCCTGTCCCATCCAGGCTCAGGCAGGTTCTTTTGAGTTTGGCACATGGCACTGCTGTGTGCCCTGCAGTTATCCTGCCCCTCCTGCACCGAACTATTCATAAACTGTTTTTTTGCTCAGCAAGCATTTCTCTAAGCCTGTCGTTAGGCCTTGGCACAAATATATCATTTAGTCTTAGGTTCACTTCTGGTTTTTCTCATTAGTCTAAGAACAACTTAAATGACACTACTGGGTACCCCTGCAATTGTAATTACAAATCACAGACTTGAGCACTGAGTTTGTGTGCTAGACTATAATTGCTGTAGGTTTTAGTTTTTCAGATTATGAGTTAATGTTTCAGATGAAAACTTCCTTACTGTATGCAAGGATCACCAATGTCTTGGAAAGGATACAGAACTGGCCAGTTGGAAACCGGTTATAGTCTTGGCTCTGCCACCATTCAGCTGAATGTTAGGTAAGATGCCTTCTAGGCCTGTTTTGCGGGGAAGGCAATGGCACCCCACCCCAGTATTCTTGCCTGGAGAATCCAATGGACGGAGTAGCCCGGTGGGCTGCAGTCCATGGGGTCGCTAACAGTCGGACAGACTGAGCGACTTCACTTTCACTTTTCTCTTTCATGCATTGGAGAAGGAAATGGCAACCCACTCCAGTATTCTTGCCTGGAGAATCCCAGGGATGGGGGAGCCTGGTGGGCTGCCGTCTATGGGGTCACACAGAGTCGGAAACGACTGAAGTGACTTAGCAGCAGCAGCAGGCCTCTTTTGTGTCTTTGGTGGTGGTGCGAGGTTGTGCTTTGAGAGCTTTAAAGATTTGTCTGAAGCCCAGTTCTCCAGTTCTGGAGGCTCGAGCAGCTTGGGAGTTTGCTTATTGTTTTAATTCTTAATCATGCTTTCATTTATTTTTATGTTTAAAGTGTACCATTCCATGGTCTGTAGTGTGTACACACATGGTGTATACCTCCATCTAATTCCACATTTTCATCACCCAGCAGGTTGGGGGTTTTCTGTCCCTCTGGCCTTGGTGGAGCTCTGTTCATATTCCAGTTTTTGTGACCTTTTCTTTTGGAAGAGGAAGCATGAAGGATCATCTCTACCCCATTTCCTGTCCATCTCTGTTTGGCCCCGAGAGCTGAAAGCAGCAGAACCCTAAAGCTGACAGCATCTACTTACTTACCTCCCTACCTGTCTCTCACCTTCCAGGCCTTTTAATATTACTTATCAAATGTTCCTAATGATAAGTTCTATTATCTTGATTATGAAATTCTGTGGGAAATTTGAAAAGACGTTCCTAAAAAATAACCTGTTTTCTGGTTTTAAGGCTTTTGTTTATTTTTACTTTTGACTGGGCTGAGTGTTCATTGCCGCACAGGTGGTTCTCTAGTTGCAGCAAGCGGGGCTCCTCTCTAGTATTGGCATGCGGGCTCCTCGTGGTGCTTCTCTTGTTGCTCGGGCTCTGGGTGAATGGGCATCAGTAGTTGCAGCTCCCGTGCTCTAGAGCCACAGGCTCAGTAGTTGTGATGCCCAGGCTTAGTTGCCCTGTGGCATGTGGGTCTTCCTAGGTCAGGGAACGAACCCGTGTCTCCTGCATTAGCAGGTGGGTTCTTTACCACTGAGCCCCCAGGGAAGCCCGGAGTTTTAATGCTTTTAAAAGCCTGGGGGAAAAAAAAGACGGAAAAAGAAACTCCTTTCTAGATGGATGAGAAAGCACAGATGGACTGGAGTGAGAGTGATGAAAGATAACTGTGTGTCTGGGAGAGTTTTCTCTGTTAGGGAGAATTCTGTGGGCATGCTGTGTGGGGTTCCTGAGGCTCTCTCAGTGGCCTTGTGTGTTCTCTGGTCTGGTGAAGGGTGCAGAGCTGAAGTAAATGTAACAGTTAAAGACCGTGCAGTTTCCATTTAGGGAGAAGTGGGGAAAGGGGCAGGAGCTCCAGGCCTGGAAATTGAACAAAGTGGAGCAGGCCTGTGTGCCTCTGTGGGGCAGCTGAAGTACCACCAGGGTGCAATTCCAAGGCAGGTTCATTCAGCACTGAATTCATTTTACTGGGATTCCAGCGGAGTTTCTGGGGACAAAAAGGTTTCCCATGTCCAGGAAACCAGGAAGCTGAAAAGTAGCTTGACCTAGGCTGGGAAGCTGCCTGAGCCTGAGTCAGTGGGAGCAGGTCTGAGGCGCAGGGCTCCAGGTGTGTGTATGCCTGCTAAGTTGCTTCAGTCTTGTCCAACTCTTTGCAAGCCCAGGGACTGTAGCCTGCCAGGCTCCTCTGTCCATGTGATTCTCCAGGCAAGAATACTGGAGGGGGTTGCCATGTTCTCCTCCAGGGGATCTTCCCAGGAGCCAACCCACATCTCTTGTCTCCTGCATTGGCAAGTGAGTTCTTTACCAATTTTAGTGCCACCTGGGAGGCCACACCTAGATTTTGCTATTTACTTTTTATTATGATTTAAGTTTTAGAGCTGTTTAAGGTTCACAGAAAAATTGAGGGAAAGGTGCAGAGAGTTCCCATAGGTGCCCTGCCCCCTCCCATTCACAGCCTCTCCTGCTGTCAGCATCCCCTACTGGTGGTTCTTATTGTTTAGTCCCCCAGTCGTGTC
Source organism: Oreotragus oreotragus (assembly GCA_006410675.1). Taxonomy (NCBI): domain Eukaryota; kingdom Metazoa; phylum Chordata; class Mammalia; order Artiodactyla; family Bovidae; genus Oreotragus; species Oreotragus oreotragus. The sequence goes on along the minus strand of SJYX01017996.1, from coordinate 292,610 downwards.
CGACTCTTTTGGACCCCATGGACTGCAGCACTACAGGCTTCCCTGTCCCTCACCATCTCCCCAAATTTCCCCAAGTTCATGTCCATTACATTGGTGATGCCATCAGCTCTCTCATCCTCTGACGCCTTCTTTTGCTGCCCTCAGTCTTTCCCAGCATCAGGGACTTTTCCAGGGAGTCGGCTGTTCACATCAGGTGACCAGAATACTGGAGCTTCAGCTTTAGCATTAGTCCTTCTAGAGGGGTGCCTTTTTATAAGCAGTGAATCTACATTGACACATTAGTGTCACCCAGAGTCCGTAGTTCATGTTGTGGTTCACTGTTGGTGTTGCGTTTTCTCTGGGTTTGGACAAGCACTTGTGGCATGCCTCCATCATTGTAGTTTCATACAGGTTAGTGTTGCCACCCTAACGGTTGTCTGTGCCCTGCCTTTTTACCTCCCTGCCCCTGGCAACTGCTCATCTCTTATTATCTCCACAGTTTTGCCTTTTCCAGAATGTCATGTAGTAGTTGGAGTCATAAAACAAGTAGCTTTTTCAGATTGGCTTCTTTCACTTGGTAATAGGCACTTAAGAGTCCTCTGTGTCTTTTTATGGCTTGGTAGCGCATTTCTTTTTAGTGCTAAGTAATACTCCATTGTCCAGATGCACTGCCAGTCATTTACCCATTCACCTCCTGAAGGACATTTTGGCTATTTCCAGTTTTTGGCAGTTTTGAATAAAGCTGATGTAAACATTCATGTGCAGGATTTTGCATAGACATAAGTTTTCAACTCCTTTGGGCAAATACCAAGGAGTGCAATTGCTGGATCATATGGTAAGACTATGTTTAATTTTGTAAGAAGCTGCCAAACTGTCTTCCAACGCGGCTGCACTGTTTTGTGTCCCTACCAGCAGTGAAAGAAAGTTCTTTTTGCTCTGAATCCTGACCAACATTTGGTGTTGTCTGTGTTCTGGATTTTGACCATTCTCATAGATGTACAGTGGTAGTTCACTGTTGTCTTAATCTGCGTTTCCTTGGTAACATGTTATGTGGAGTATCCTCTCATATACAGTCTTGCCACCTGTATGTCTCCTGTGATGACGTGTCTGCTAGGATCTGATTGTTGAGTTTTAAGTGTTTTTTTTTTTTTTTCTGTAGCTAACAGTCCTTTATCAGAGGTGCTTCTTCCAAGGATTTTTTTCCCAGTTTTTTTTTTTATCATTCTCTTGATGTTGTCCATCATAGGACAGAGCTTTTTAGTTAAGTCCGGCTTGTCAATTATTTCTTCCATGGTAATGCTTTGGCATTGTAATGCTATACTCAAGATCTTCTGGTTCTTGTGTTATCTAATAGGAGTTTTATAGTTCTGCATTTTATGCTGAGGTCTGTGATTCATTATGAGTTGGGCTTTTGTGAAGGATGTAAAGCCTGTATTTGAATCCTTTTTCTTTGGTACCTGGTGGCCCAGTTTCAGCACTATCTGAAAGTGTCGAAGAGACTCTACTCCCTGTATTGCCTTTGCTCCTTTGTCAAAGATCAGTTGATGTTTATGTGGGTCTGTGTCTGGGCTTTCAGTTCAGTTCTGTTTCATTGATCTATTTGTCCATTCTTTGGATGGTACCACACTGTTTTTCTTTTCCCCCTGAATAATATTATCTGTTTATGGCTGTGCTGGATCTTCATTGCTTTGAGCGGGCTTTCTCTCGTTGTGACAGGAAGGGGCTGCTCTTGGTTGCAGTGCGAGGGCTTCTCACTGAGGTGGCTTCTGTTGTGGAGCATGCCGCGCAGGCTCCGGTGGTGGCAGCACTTGGACTCAGTGGTGGCAGCTCCCTGGCTCTAGAGCACGGGCTTATGGGATCCGCCTGGACCAGGGATTGAACCTGTGTCTCCTGCATTGGCAGGTGGATTCTTCATCACTGAGCCACCAGGGAAGCCTGACACACTTTCTTGATTATGTAGCTTTGTAGTAAGTTTTGAGGTCAGATAGTGTCAGTCCTCTGATTTTGTTCTCATTCAGTATTGAGTTGGTTGCTCTAGGTCTCCTGTCTCTCCTTGTAAACTTTATAATTAGTCTGTTGCTGAGGTTTTGATTAGGATTGTGTTGAACTTAGAGATCAAGTTGAGAAGAACTGACATCTTGATAATAGTGACTCTTCCCATCTGTGAATGTGGACTGCTTTTCCATTTATTTAGTTTTTTATTTAATTCATCAGAATTTTGGAATTTTCTTCCTACAGCTGTTGTAAATATTTTGTTAGATTTATACTTAATTCCCTTTTTTGGAGGGGAAAGTGAAAAGTGAAGTCACTCAATCGTGTCCAACTCTTTGCGACCCCATGGATTGCAGCCTACCAGGCTCCTCAGTCCATGGAATTTTCCAGGCAAGAGTACTGGAGTGGGATGCCATTTTTGAGGGGGAGGGGTACGCTAATGTAAATAATACTGTGTTTTAAATTTCAAATTTCACTTGTTTGTTTTTGACGTATAGGAAAGTGATAGACTTTGTAAATCAGTCTTGCATAATCGCTCATTAAATACAGGAATTTTTCAAGAAGCCAAGCCCACAAAGAGAGACCACCATTCTGTGTGTATCTCAAGCTGAAATAGTTTCTTTTTTTTAAAGAGGTCAGGGAGTATCCCTCTGGTGCTGGGGAAGTCAACACAGGAGGTCAAGCCAAAGTGTCGTGAGGCCACACCCTTTTAGTGCTCTGTGTGGGAGACTGGAGCTGTCAGAGCAGCTGCCGGGAGGGATGCTTTCCCATTGGATGGATCCGATTGGCTGCTTTTCCAGAAAGAGGAGGAGGGGAAACACTGAAATACATGTGCCTTTTAAAAAGTTTAGAACGAATCGAAAGAAAGGGAAAAATGCCATCTGCTTCCCATTTCTGAGAAAGGATACACTAAAAAAGCTAGAAATTAAACACGACCTGTACAATTGAGATCGGAGTGGAGTCATTTCCCATTTTTCCTGACATGTCTTTAAACTGTGGTGACAGGCTCCCCTTTCCCGGCATCAGAGGACAGTTGTTAATGTGCATGTTAAAATTTTATTTTATTTTTGTGCTGTTGAGCAAAATTTAGACTTTCTAACACCCGTTTTATTTAAGCATCATTTTTGTTAAATGCTTTAATTATTATCAATCAAAACTTTATATATTTAAGCATTTTCCAGTAGTTTTTAACAGTCCATTCCTCAAGCACTTCAGAGAACCTGCTGTGTGGTAATTATATATTTTTTATTTCATAAATGAGGATAGTGAGACATAAGTGTTCTGAAATTAGCATTTATCGTTACCTAATATAGTGTATAATTTACTTCTTTTTATTGCATATTATCTGACTGCCCCTGATAGGCTGTCATGTCCTGGTCAATAGCAATCTTCACCCCTTCTGTACACGGATGGATCTTGGGAGCTTAGAGTTATCTTAGGGGCACGATATCAGGTGTTCAGTGACTGTTTCTTGAATGAATGAGCACATGAAGAGCCCAGCAGCAGATACTGCTTAGGTCTCTACTCAGGTGTGCTGCCAACACGTTGTCCCTGAGTTGGGCATCCCGCTTAGTGATAGTCATTGGTGTTGCCAAACAGATCTACGGGAGCTGCCCCTGAAGGCTGTTCCCTGAGTCATGGGAGGCGGTACTGAAGCACCCAGTGTCAGATAAACCGCTCCTTGTGCATTGGGAGTGGGAGTGAGGCTGGAAGCAGGACTGTAATCCATGGAGGAGCTCTTCCTGTGGAGCCAGGAAGCCTGGGGGAGGGTGGACTCCTCCCCCCACCCTCCATGCCACATAGTTCAGCAGGGGATGCAAGAAGCCCAGGTCACCCCAAAGCCTGCCATCAGAAAGAAACTGTGGACTTTCTGATGTATGTCTCTAGACATTCCTTACCGATGTGGCTGTATATTTATTATTTGTTAACTCACAAGGGGTTTACTGTACAGGTGGTTTTGTAGTCTGGCTTTTCTCCTAACATGTTGTGTGCATCTCAGGCCTTTTGGACAGTGACTCACAGCATCACGTTTGTTGACTGTGTGTTAGTATTCCATTGTGTTTCATATCTTCATTCATGAGTTCAGCAAGGTTTCTGAGGGCCAGTACGTGCCAGGCACTAGTTGAGGATGTTGAGGTTCCCAGACAGACAAGTTTCCTGTTGTCATGGAGCTTATAGTTTAGAAGGGAAGACGATACCTGAGCACGTAAGTATGTAAGAATTTCAGAGAGTTGTCAGGGGAAAATAGAACAGAATACTCAGCTGTGAGCACTTGAAGTGGGTTGATTATGAAGGCCTTCCTTAGAGCATTTGAGCTGAGATCTGGATGATGAACAAAAACTGCTTGAGGATAGGGGGGAATATTTTAGGCAGAAGGAATAGCAAGTGCAAGTGCCCCCAGACAGGAATGCATTTGGTTTGAGAAACAAAATAGACAACAACATGGCTGGAACAGAGTGGACCTGGGAAAATCGGGATAGGTAGGGGCTAGATCTTGAGGTCCTTTGTTGGCACCAACGCTTGGGATTTTTCGAGTAACCAGAAGTCACTGGAGGGTGGACTTTGAGGAAGTGATAGGCGTAATGTGGATTTTTTAATTTGCAGAGCCGTCCCCTGACTGCTCTGTGAGTGACAGGGAGACCAGTCCGAGGCTGTTGCAGTGATTGGCAATCTTGGTGAGAGACAATGGAAGCAGTGAAGAGGAGAAAAGTGGGGTGACTTTTGGAGGTGGAGGTGTCAGGACTCTTGGGATTGGATGTGGGGGTGGGGCAGGCGTCACAAAGGATTCCTCTTTTGCAGCTTCAGCTGCTGCATTGCTGTTGGTGCTCATAATTGAGACCAAGGAGGCTGAAGGCAGGGTGTCAGGAATTCTCTTTGGCTGTATCGATTTGGGATGTTTCTCAGACACTGCAGTGGCTGTGCCGAGTAGGCCATTGTCTAGAAGGCTGAGCGAGGTCTTGTCTGGAGACATAAATTGGAGAGCTGTTAGACACGGTGAGATCACTCGGGGGCAAGAGATGGATGGAAAAGGGGTGAAGTAAGCCCTGGGTGGAGCAGGAGGAGCCAGCCAGGAGGACTGTCGAGAGCCAGGGAGCAGTGGTGCACCGGGTAAGGTGGGCCTCAAGGAGGACTGCATCAGTTTTCGGTTTGCTGCTGTAACAAATCACCATAAACGCAGTGGCTTAAAACAGCACAGATTTATCATCTTCGAGTTCTGTGGGTCACACGTCTGACAGGGGTCCCCCTGGGCTGAAATCAAGGTGTGGACAGGCTGCGTTCCTTTCTGGGGGCTCCAGGGGAGACTGCCTGGCCTGTTCCCGCTTGCAGAGGCTGCTCACGTGCCTTGTCTTGTGGCCCCTGTCTCCTGTATGGAGCTATCACTGCAGACTGTGGTTCTACTTTTGTCGTCACATCTCTTTCCCCATCTCCAACCTCTCTTGCCTTCCTCTTCCAGTTGTAAGGACTCTTGTGGTTCCATGGGGTCCACCCTGACAGTCCAGAGTCTTCCCTATTTTAAGGTCAGCTGGTAGGCAGCTTAATTTTTCTGTATGTACAGGAGCTGGTGATTTGAATGTGGCTCTTTTGGGGAGGGGTGACACTGTTCTTTCTGCCTCAGAGGACGTAGGCAGGAGGTGACTGAGAAGTCCAGTCAGGCGGGGAGTGGAGCTGTGACCCTGGATTTGGGCACCAGCAAGCTCCGAGTCACCCTGGCGAATGATGCCAGTGGAATGTGGGTTGCAAGCAAATGCAGCAAGGACTTGGGGATGGTAGGTGTTAAGGATCCTCCCGGGAATTTTGCTGCGATGAGAGAAAGTTGTGGCATGAATTCAAGAGTAGATGCTCAGAATGGGAGCCCTGATGTAGCACTGAGGTACGGAGACACCTCTCTCAGGAAGGCTTTTGAGTGTGGGTCACCTGAGCGCAGAGCCCAGAGTCAGATCAAGAAGTGGTTTGCAGAGATGGAGGTGTCTGAAGAAAGCAGTTGGTTATCTCTCTGACTGTTGCCTGCCCTGTGTCGGTGGACAGAACCAGAACCCTTGGCAGTGGCTGTGGCACGGCCCTCTGCCCACCATGTCAGATGCTCTGTCACCCCACGAGTGGCCGCCCCTGTTTCTGAAGTCAGTGTGGAAGTCTGCCTTTCTTCTCTAGGGGACCAGCTGTGGTCAGGCCACGACACAGTGCCTCAGGGGGAGAGTGTGTCCGGCATGCTGGGAAGCCGCAGTCCTTTTCTGTCCTTCCTTTACTTCATTAGGTTTTAATGATATTCATACTCAACAGTGTTTATCGAGCACTAGGCTCTGGGGAAAATGGGGGTGAATAAGACAGATCCCTGCCCTGTGGAGCTTGCCTTCTGGAGGCCCCGTCTCAAAGCTGACCTCTTCCCGGAGGCAAGGCACTGAGCTTGTGTGGTCCACACTCTCCTGCACATCTCGGTCTCTGACCAGCTGTGGACCCTCAGTTTACCTTGGAACTGTGGCTGCCTGCTGCTCCTCACCCACAGCTGCCAGTTGTATCATAGCACTTACAAGCTAATCCCTGGTTACCACAGGTGCCTTTGCTTAGAGAGCCCCTCCCTCCCTCTTCCAGCTTAAATTCTAGCATTCATAGTACATCATCGCTTTCCCTTTTTTAAATTAGTCAATTAATTTGTGTGTGTGTGGCTGTGCCGGGTCGTCATTGCTGTGGTCCAGCTTTGTGTAGCTGTGGCATGGGGGCTTCTCGTTGCAGTGACTTCTCTTGTTGCGGAGCACGGGCTCCAGGGTGCACGGGCTTCAGTAGTGGAGGCTTGTGGGCTCAGTAGTTGTGACTCACTGGCTTAGTTGCTCCAAGGCACATGGAATCTTCCCAGACCAGGGATCGAACCTGCGTCCCCACATCGGTAGACGGATTCTTCACCAGGGAAGTCCCATCATCACGCTCTTAACAGATACCTGCCACTTTCCTGCCCATCTCTGTCACACCCAGCTGGACAGATCTCCATCCAGAGTGGACCCCGTCCCCTGGCTTCTCTATGCCTTCCCCCAGCAGTGCACTGTTGCTGGAGAAAAATGAGGTGAAGGATTGGGCTTCTCTCTCAGTGTAAATTCTTGATCCCCAGCTTCAAGTGGGTGGTGTCCCCTGCCTACCGTGTTCTAGGATCCCCCTCCAGCTCCTTGTATTCTCAACTCTTCACCACCACGTCATACTGTCTGCTTTCTTCATGCTAAACCACCCCTTCACCATCACCACCCCCCTGCTTCTCAGCCCCTGAGTCCACTCATGTTCAGCAAATACAAGGCCGTGGTGGGCCAGAGCACCCCACACAGGCCCGGGCTGTGTTTTCCTTCCTCCTGTCGGAGGCTAGTCTGTTCCTATGAGCTCTGGACTGGTCCTCTCTTGTCTCAGGGGCTTCAGTCCAGTGGTGGTTTCGCCTTCTTCTGCATCATTGGTCCCTCCATTTCTACCAGATCGTTCAAATTTGTGTGCTGAGGGCTTCTGGGTGTGCTCCGTCTGCAGCAGAAAATAGCCTCCCTCCCCATCAGCTTGTTTTTCAGTCGCTCAGTCATGTCTGACTCTTTGTGACCCCATGGACTGCAGCACGCCGGGCTTCCCTGTCCTTCACCATCTCCTGGAGCTTGCTCAAACTCATGTCCATTGAGTCAGTGATGCCATCCAACCATTGCATCATCTATTGTCCCCTTCTCCTCCTGCCTTCAATCTTTCCCAGCATCAGGGTCTTTTCCAGTGAGTCGGCTCTTTGCATCAGGTGGCCAAAGGATTGGAGTTTTAGCCTCTGCATCAGTCCCTCCAATGCATATTTAAGGTTGATTTCCTTTAGGATTGATGGATTTGATCCCATTGTAGTCCAAGGGACTCCCAAGAGTCTTCTCCAACACCATAGTTTGAAGGTATCAGTTCAGTGCTCAGCTTTCTTTATGGTCTAACTCTCAAATCCATACATGACTGCTGGAAAAACCATCAGTAGCCCCATTGAAAAGCTTCAACACCAAAGCTCAAGAAAGTAATCCACGTATTTTCTCTACTTTATTGGTTTTCAGTTACTCTTCACCTGTTCTTGTCCAGCCTTTCTCTATCCCCCTCCCCGCAACTGTCCATGTTTTTCAGCCTCAGACAAATTGCCAAACCCAGTGGACATGGTCGTCATCTTGTGCAACCTCTTAACAGCTTTCAACATGGTTGCCCCCCAAGATGCTTCTCTGTGATGACACCTTGTTCTGTGTGTTCCTCTGGCCCCCTCCTCTCAGCACTGAGGGCAGGTCTTCATTCTCAGTCAGCCTTCCAGGGGTGACGTGCCTTAGGCTTCTTCCCTCAACGTCTCTTTTCACACAGCACTCTTTCTGAGTAGTGTCGTCTCCTGACATAGCTCAAATGCTGTCTGTATGTTGTCAGATTAAGGCCTGGCTTTTCCCCAAACGTTGACTCTGATGCCTTACTTGCGCCTCAGACATCGTCATCCGAGACGGAACTTTGGATCATTCCCCTGACCTCCGGCCTCGACAGTGCTCCTTGTCCTTCATTTCTGTCTCATCCCAAGAGCAAGTGTAGCCCCAAACCCTGTAGGGCAGCTCTTCTGCTGCCCTTCCCCAACCCCAGCCATCTCAGGGTTGCTTAGGCCCTTTTGCATTTGAGTGAGGAAGCATGGATACCTTTTCATAGGCAGTTTTAAAGCAAACCAGTTGTACTGAAATAGTTAAAGTCTTAATGAAACAAAAGTTTTTGACACAGTGCTATGTGTGCGTCTTAAGTGTTCTTAAATAACAGATGTAGTAGTGAGTCTGTAACTGCCATACATTTGAAGTAGTGATACACACAAATGTTACTTCACATAATGACATGTGTAATTGAGATTAAAAAAAGTCTTGAGGTTGAAGTAACAGGTTCAGCCTGTATTGTTGAGTTGTCCTGTACTCACAGTTAAACAAAATACTGTACTGCAGTTGGAGGTTACTGATGTAAGGGTGTAGTTCTTTTCTCATCCAAGTTCATGGACTCCCACCTTCATTGTTTGATCTGCCCATTTCCCATTGTCACTGCCTGTCTGGGCCTCTGCCCTCCTCCAGAGGCAGTTGCCACAGCCAGCCCTTGGATCTTGGCTGTTAGGAGGCAAGGTTAGACTGTGACTGCGTTCACACAAGGACTGGAGCTCAGGAAGCTGCTGCCTGAGGAGACCGAGTTATTGCAGATCAGCTCCATGCATTCTCTGAACTAGCGGCTCACGCATGAGCTGATGCTGACCCTTCACAGGGTGCTCAGAAACAAGTGACAGTGCTTCTGGCGTGTCACAGTGAGTGTGTGGGGAGTGTGTTCTGTGATCCTGTGCAAAATGGTAAAAGTTCCCTCCCTGAGAAGCTTGGAGAGCTCAGTGCCTGCTCCCACCCCCAGTCTTGTCTTTGTGTCTGTGATTCTTTCCCCTGGCTGCCTCTTAGTGTCATTTGGGCAGCTTTGTAAACATACCAGGGCCTGGGCCCCACCTCTGAGCAATTAAACTGAGGCCTCTGGGGGTGGGGCCTAGGCTTGGGGTTTTAAAAGCTCCCTGGGAGATTCTAAAGTGCAGCCAGGTTGGGAATCACTGCCTTAAATCTTCTGTTGACTGCTTTCACAAGACGTCTTCACTGTAATTAAACAAATTGTGGTTAAAAGTAAGTAAGAGGAAATCTGGAGGGAGCATTTGTAATAGACAAGTGGGCTTTATTAAATGTACAATTACGTTATTAGACCACAGATCATTGGAACTGACACCTTAGAATTTGGATTAAAACTCTGAAGCCATGGATAGATAGCATTCAGTCTGGTGGGGGCAGAGGTGGTCTGTTTCTGTTTTGTGTTTTTCCCTGTAGCTTTCTTTATTCTTTTTTCCTTTCTGACTGTTCCAGCCTCATGCGATAAAACACCCATTTGTAGCAGATCACTTTTTCTTTCCTTCTCTTAGACCATCTCCACCAGGTAGATGCTCTCTTTTCTCTTCATACCTTAAGGTTCTTCTATGTCAGTTGCATTCCCCGCCCAGTCCCAAGACACTGTGACAGTGAGCATTTCTGATACAGTGGCCATCCACTTTGTAAAGACACTGTACTTTACAAGACGATCAGTTTCTGAGAAGCTTTAGTTGTTAGAAAACCTTATATTGTTGCCTTAGTCAGGGAAACATTTGGGAAAATGACCAAGAGGTTAGCTCAAACCTCATGGAGGGAGCTGTCTTGGTAGGTACTGGTTACTAATGGTCTCTCATAACTTTTCCTTGACGATAATCTTGGTCTGAGGGCAGTTAGGAGCATCCTCATTGCACATTCCCGTATTTCTTTTACTGTTTCTGACACTGACATAATCTCACTCTCCCTATGACAACACATTCTGTTTGATTTTTAAAATATTTTACAAATATATGATGAAGATTAATCTTACTTTGCTTTCTAATTTTTACCAGAATAGTCATTTTCCTCCATGCCCACTCATTTATTTTCTTACTGTTTAATTTTTTTTTTGCATTATTCATCTGTACCACTGAATTATCTGCTTGTGATTTTCTGTAAGTTGATGCCAAGTCTTAATGGTTTAGCCTGTATCTTATCACTCTTTTATGAGATTGCATTAGAAATACAGTTTAATCTTTAATCAGGTTGACTTCTTTAATTTTTGAAATGTGGGCTGCAACTGTTCTGTGTATGTGAGTAAATGTTACTTGCATGTTATGTATGTGTGTGTGTCCTGTGTATGTGGATAAGGATAAGGTGTGATTGTAAGAGCCCTTGGTGCACGTGTACCCAACTTCGTGAGTCACAGATACTAGGATGGTAAGAGCTGAGTTGCTGGGTCTGGCAGCCTCTCCTTCTCTTGGTCAGGGTGCCGCCAGCACTAAGCGTTTTGTTTAGGGAAACGGAAGTAGTTGGTTTCCCGTAAGTGTCCAGTCAGGGAAGCAGAACTACTGTGAGTGTTACGGATAAGGGATTTGTTTATTACAGAACTAGTCTGTATAATCTTTGGAAAAGCTGAAAAAAACAGGGCCCAGAGGAGGAATTAGAAGGTGAGAGAAGGGTCATGAACCACTTCCTGAAACACTGGGGTGGGTGGCCCAGGCAGCCTGTGGGGCTCCAGCAGCCCTCTGGGGGCTGGGCTCTCCTTTCATAGGTCTGCTTCCCAGCTGCAGGTGTTGGGGAAACGAAGCTGGTCTCCAAGAAGGAAACAGGGGAAACAGGTGGACAGACTGAAACAGTTCCTGTCACCACCTGTAACCACACAGGCCTTCAGAGAGTGGACTTTGTTCTATTCTCGCTTTTAAATCTCGGGCAGACTCAGGGAACGGGATCCTGGGAAACTGCAGCTGATCCACATTGATGGAGATAAACACTGCCACAGTGAGAGTTGCACAGCTCTTTGACTGTCTGGAAAGTACTCTTGGTATGTGAACTGTGTCTCAATAAAGCTGTAATTTAAGCAGTACTGCCACAGTTGGAAAACTCTAAAGAAAAGCCAGGAAATAATTGGTGCAAGGGTCAGGATAGTGGTTACCTTTGGGAGAGAGGAGAGGTTGTGAAAAGGAGTTTTGGATGTTAAAAAAAATTTTCCCCTTGTTATGGGTGGGAGTGGGGGGTTCCTACCAGTGTTTTCTTCAGTATCATATAGCCTGTAAATACATATTCTGCAAAACACACAGAAGACATGAATTCACAATCCAGTGTGGTAGGCAATGAAATCAGTGCCCTNCTTTGGGAGAGAGGAGAGGTTGTGAAAAGGAGTTTTGGATGTTAAAAAAAATTTTCCCCTTGTTATGGGTGGGAGTGGGGGGTTCCTACCAGTGTTTTCTTCAGTATCATATAGCCTGTAAATACATATTCTGCAAAACACACAGAAGACATGAATTCACAATCCAGTGTGGTAGGCAATGAAATCAATGCCCTTTGTAAGATATGGGGGCACAGTATGCTGTAGTCTACATTTTCTAGTTTTTTAATGATTGGAAGATGTTAACATGGCTGATGTAAATGCTCCTTCTGGAGATCTGGAAGCTTCAGTAGTCACTGCTTCCTGTCAGTTTGTATCCATGTCAATCTGAACTGGAGGGCAAGTCCCTGTGTTCTGGTTTCCAACAAGGCCTTCAGGTTACCTGAGTTTTGAAAATAGGTTAATGGGGTATTTCTGTCACTTTTCACTGTATACGTTTGATTTTAACATTTGAATTAAGATTTCTTTGTGCTCAAAAGTACATTTTACAGATATAGTAAAACTTTCATATCAAATTCTTTTTGATAATCTGAGAAATCAAAACATTCTCATCATCTCACTTCCTGGAAGATGCCTTTATCTACTCGCCATTTACATGGAGTCACTTTTCATTTGAATGTTTGGTATGGCTCTTTTATTCTCTTGGTAATGAGGAAGCAATTGCCCAAATAAAGATATGCAGCTTTCCTGCCTGGGGCTGTAGTTGTACCACAGTTAGGAAATGGATGTGAAGGTTTTTGTAAAAGTTCAAAAACAAAGTATCTTATACCGTTTGTATGCAAAGACTAGAAAAATGTTTGCTGTAGTTATATAGACTTTTAGCTTCTTCTCTTTGTGTAGAACTAAATATATATATATACTTTTTTTTTTTTTTAATGAGATGATTTAACTCCTTAACTAACAGGAGCCCTTGAACAAGTGATTTCTACGTGACTTGAATTTTTATAACACAAGTGCTTGTTAGAATTACTTAGAGTCTTTCTCAACTATTTGTCTTTCCCATTCTATTGTTTTCCTCTATTTCTTTGCATTGGTCACTGAGGAAGGCTTTCTTATCTCTCCTTGCTATACTTTGGAACTCTGCATTCAAATGGGTATGTCTTTGCTTTTCTCCTTTGCCTTTCACTTCCCTTTTTCTAACAGCTATTTTTAAGGCCTCCTCAGACAACCATTTTGCCTTTTTGCATTTCTTTTTCTTGGGGATGGTCTTGATCCCTGCCTCCTATACAATGTCATGCACAAAGATGGGCACAATAAAGGACAGAAACAGTAGGGACCTAACGGAAGCAGAAGATATTAAGAGGTGGCAGGAGTACACAGAAGAACTATACAAAAAAGATCTTCACAACCCAGATAATCACGATGGTTTGATCCCTCACCTAGAGCCAGAAATCCTGGAATGAGAAGTGGGCCTTAGGAAGCATCACTGTGAACAAAGCTAGTGGAGGTGATGGAATTCCAGTTGAGCTATTTCAAATCCTGGAAGATGATGCTGTGAAAGTGCTGCACTCCATATGCCAGCAAATTTGGAAAACTCAGCAGTGGCCACAGGTCAGTTTTCATTCCAATCCCAAAGAAGGGCAATGCCAAAGAATGCTCAAACTACCACACAGTTGCACTCATCTCACACTCTAGTAAAGTAATGCTGAAAATTTTCCAAGTCAGGCTACAGCAGTACGTGAACCATGAACTTCCAGATGTTCAAGCTGGACTTAGAAAAGGCAGAGGAACCAGAGATCAAATTGTCAACATCCATTGGACCATGGAAAAAGTAAGAGAGTTCCAGAAAAACATCTACTTCTGCTTTATTGACTATGCCAAAGCCTTTGACTGTGTGGATCACAATAAACTGTGGAAAATTCTGAAAGAGATGGGAATACCAGACCACCTGACCTGTCTCTTGAGAAATCTGTATGCAGGTCAGGAAGCAACAGTTAGAACCAGACATGGAACAACAGACTGGTTCCAAATCGGGAAAGGAGTACGTCAAGGCTGTAACCCTGCTTATTTAACTTATATGTAGAATACATCATGAGAAACGCTGGGATGGAGGGAGCACAAGCTGGTATCAAGATTGCCGGGAGAAATATCAGTAACCTCAGATATACAGATGACACCACCCTTATGGCGGAAAGTGAAGAATTAAAGAGCTTCTTGATGAATGTGAAAGAGGAGAGTGAAAAAGTTGGCTTAAAGCTCAACATTCAGAAAACTAAGATTATGGCATCTGGTCCCATCACTTCATGGCAAATAGATGGGGAAGCAATGGAAACAGTGACAGACTTTATTTTTTGGGGCTCCAAAATCACCACAGATGGTGACTGCAGCCATGAAATTCAAAGACACTTGCTCCTTGGAAGAAAAGTTATGACCAACCTAGACAGCTCATAAAAAGCAGAGACATTATTCTGCCAACAAAGGTCCATCTAGTCAAAACTATGATTTTTCCAGTAGTCATGTATGGATGTGAGAGTTGGACCATAAAGAAAGCTGAGCACCAAAGAATTGATGCTTTTGAGAAGGTTCTTGAGGGTCCCTTGGACTGCAAGGAGATCCAACCAGTCCATCCTAAAGGAAAGCAGTCCTGAATGTTCATTGGAAGGAGTGATGCTGAAGCTGAAACTCCAATACTTTGGCCACCTGATGTGAAGAACTGACTCATTTGAAAGACCTTGATGCTGGGAAAGATTGAAGGCGAGAGGAAAAGGGGACAGCAGAGGATGAGATGGTTGGATGGCGTCACCGACTCAATGGACATGAGTTTGAGTAAACTCCAGGAGTTGGTGATGGACAGAGAGGCCTGGCGTGCTGCAGTCCATGGGGTCACAAAGAGTCAGACACGACTGAGTGACTGAACTGAAATGAAACTATTTGTAAAACTTCAGAGACACCTTTGTTACCTAATGACCTGACAGTTTGAGTCAAATGTCACTCTTTATGGTTTTCCATTAAGAAATATATTTTTGATAAATTTTATAAACCAGTTAATTAAGCATCATGTCGGTTAGTCTTTTTGTTTAGTAATCATTTTGAGTGCCTACTGTGTGCCCATGCCCTGAGGTAAGCCTGGGCCATTCAGAAGTAAATAGAAGGTAATCACAGCCACTCCACGAGAATCCCATGGACAGAGGAGCTGAGTGGTCCATAGAGTCACAGAGTTGAGTATGACTGAGTGAGCACAAAAGGTGGTCCCAGTCGTATAGGGAAGACTCACATATGGTGTAATTGCAGTGTGGTATGATAGGGATATAATGGAATTGTGACATGTGTATAAGATAAATTTGAGACATGTAAGTGGTGGATGTTTTATAAAATATGACGCTAAGTCTGTATTTTGAAGATGATTAGGAGTTTACTGGACAAAGAGAATCAGCTAGAAAACTTTCCAGGCTGAAGGAACCCCACGAGTAAGGGAGTGGAAGAAGGCAGCAATTTGACTTCTTTGAGTAGGTAGGTGTGGCTGGCTTAGGGTTTAAGGAAGAGTTAGATGATTTAAGGTTAGTGAAGTAGGCAATATCCAGCTCACAGAAAGCCCTGTTTGCCACTCTGGGTTTACATTTTTACCTTGTAAGTAATCAGGATCACTTGAAAGGTTTTAATCAGAAAAGTAGGATGATCAGATTTTCATTTTCCACAGTCATTTTGTAGATAGATAGTTTAGAGAATGGTTTGGAGGGAAATTGGGAATTGGGGAGGAATCCATCCCAGAGCTAATTAAGGCCTGTTTTAATGCAGTGGCAGTAGAGAAGGATCTGACCAGAGAGCTGGAATCAGTAGGATTCATCATGACCTCAAAGATGTGATGGAGAAAGAGAGGAGAATTACTGAGATTTCTGGTTTGAATGATAATAGTATGTAGATAAGGAAAGGCAGAAAGAAAAATGGGTTTGAGGAGGTATTGAAATTATATTTGTATAGTTGAGCTTAGAGAGTGCCTGCAGAACATTTAGGAAGAGATCTTAGAACGTGATTGAATATAGATCTGGGAACTCAAGAGAGAGCTGGAAGAAGCTGACAGAACAGGTGAAATCTCCCAAGGAGAGCAGGGAGAATGAGAGGCAAGAGATGCTAGAAATGAGTCTTTTCCCTCATCTTCTCTGGAGCATGAGACTGAATAAGGGAAATGGGAAGGAAATTGAGCTTGTAAAAGAGACTCAGAAGGGTTTGTTGAAGAGGAATAGAACTTGAGGGGTTGTAGAAACCAGAGGAAGTCAGAATAGCAAGGAGAATGCCAGATTGCAAAATTATATGCATGCCAAGAAAGTATTTTTTGATGTATAAGAGATTAAGATACTCTTGAGAGGAGGAAATAGAGGGTTGTTTATTTAAATGAACTTCGGACAGTTGGCTTACCAGTTAAAAAATAAGTCTGTCTCATGTAGTTGTTCAGTTACTATGTCTGAACTTTATATTGGATACTTTATATCAAAATAAGTGAAAAGTAAATGTAAAAAGTAGAAACGATAACACACTAGAAGAAAATATGAGTCTATTTACACAGTGTTCAGTGTTTTTATCATGACATCAGAATTAGAAAAGAGAAGACTGATAAATTGTACTGCATATAAATTCACCATTTCTATGTGCTAAAGATGCTGAAGCTGAATCTCCCATACTTTGGCCACTTGATATGAAGAGCCAGCTCATTGGAAAAGACCCTGATGCTGGGAAACATTGAGGGCAGAAGCAGAAGGAAGCGACAGAGGATGAGATGGTTGGAGGGCATCACCAACTCAGTGAATATGAGTTTGAGCAAACTCCAGGAGATAGGAAAGGACAAGGAATCCTGGCATGCTGTAGTCCACGTGGCAGCAAAAGAGTGGGCCACAACTGAGTGACTGAACAACAAAGATACGATAAAATTAAAATGTAAATGGGAAACTAGGAGAAGTATTTGTCACATATTTGACGTTTAATATCCTTGATATATAAAAGATCTATCAATAAAATGAGTGACTGGAGATTTTTGGTTAAGCAGTGATGAGTAATTGGTTAAGCAGTTACTTATTGAAGATGTATTTCTCTTCCTTCCAAAATTCTGGTGAAATGACAGAAAAGAATCACAAAATATAAACCCACAACAATAGAAAATATGGGAGTGGGGAAATTTTTTGTTAATGGTAGACGAAGCAGTTGCTCCCTCCTTCTGCAGTTAGGAAAGATAAACACATTTTAAAACAAAATTTGTGTGAAGGTAATAGAGGTAACGAGAACAGTGAAGATTTGTGGGACTGAGATCCGGGGAGTAAGGAAGCTCATAGATGTGAGACCAGATTTGCACCTACTTCTGCCCTGGAAGAGTCTTTCGATTCAAGACGAGGCCAGCAAATGAGAAGTTGGGAAGCAGAAGAGATTGTAATAGACTCATAGAACTGAAGGGTGGGGGACAAAAACTAAAATTTGGTATAAGTCAGGGAGGAAGGGGCCTTGGAAAACGCCTTACGCTTTGAGTCCCCAAAGGCCTATGTCCTGAATAGTGATTTTCCAGAAGTGCTGATGTTGAACTTCAAATCCTCTGAGTCCTTGATTGGATCAAGGTGATCTTGACTGAACCAGATGCGATTTTTTTCTGAAAGAAGGTAACATCACTTGGAGCCTCAAATGATTTCTACATTTATTTACAATGTCTGAAACTTACCCATCAAATGAGAATTTAGGACAGTTTGACTGAAAATCAAGACTATTTAAATGGATTCTCAGGGACTCAGATAATGGAGTAATTATACACCATCAGTTCAGTTCAGTC
>SJYX01017996.1:233112-269198 GCA_006410675.1 Oreotragus oreotragus | reverse complement strand
TGAGGGATTCCTGCCCGCAGTAGTAGATATAATGGTCATCTGAGTTAAATTCACCCATTCCAGTCCATTTTAGTTTGCTGATTCCTAGAACGTTGACATTCACTCTTGCCATCTCCTGTTTGACCACTTCCAGTTTGCCTTGATTCATGGACTGAACGTTCCAGGTTCTTGTTCAATATTGCTCTTTCCAGCATCGGACCTTGCTTCTATCACCAGTCACATCCACAGCTGGGTATTGTTTTTGCTTTGGCTCCATCCCTTCATTCTTTCTGGAGTTATTTCTCCACTGATCTCCGGTAGTGTATTGGGTACCTACCAACCTGGGGAGTTCCTCTTTCAGTATCCTGTACTGTTCATGGGGTTCTCAAGGCAAGAATACTGAAGTGGTTTGCCATTCCCTTCTCCAGTGGACCACATTCTGTCAGACCTCTCACCATGACCCGACCGTCTTGGGCGGCCCCACATGGCATGGCTTGGTTTCAGTGAGTTAGACAAGGCTGTGGTCCATGTGATTAGATTGACTAGTTTTCTGTGATTATGGTTTGTGTGTCTGCCCTCTGATGTCTCTCGCAACACCTACCGTCTCACTTGGGTTTCTCTTACCTTGGACGTGGGGTATCTCTTCACAGCTGCTCCAGCAAAGCATAGCCATTGCTCCTTACCTTGGATGAGGGCTATCTCCTCATAGCCACCCCTCCTGACCTTGAACGTGGAGTAGCTCCTCTCAGCCTTCCTGCTCCCATCACATGATATATAATATGTTTAAAGAAATCAAAGACAAGATTAAGAATCAGGGAATTGGAACTTAAATGTAAATTCTAGGTTACCACGGGATGTGAGAGGGAGGGAGGAATAAATTGGGAGATTGGGATTGACATATGCCCATTATTCTGTATGAAATAGATAAGAGACTGCTGCACAGGGAACTCTACTTAATACTCTGTAATGGCCTGTATGGGAAAAGAATTAAAAAAAAGAGTGGATATATTGATTCACTTTGCTCTACACCAGAAACTAATATAACATTATAAATCAACTGTACGCCAATAAAATTTTTAAAAAATGTAAGTTCTAGAATTGAAGGACTATAACTAAATTAACTGAGATTAAGATCTTGAGAGATGGGTTTAACAGTAGATTAGTAGTAGTAATAAATTGAAAATAAATATTTAGAATGATAAAATATACAGAGAAAAATGGATGGGAAATATATAAAAAATTCTAAGAGACTAGTTTGCTGATTCAGTGAGAATATTTAACAAGTGAGTAATTGAAATCCCATAGGATTCAGTGAGAATATTTAACAAGTGAGTAATTGAAATCCCATAGGATTCAGTGAGAATATTTAACAAGTGAGTAATTGAAATCCCAGTAGGAGAAAAGGAGGAATAGTGTGGAATCTGTATTTGGAGAGATAATGACTGAAAATTCTCTGCAACATACAAACCTCAAATCACAGATTTAAGAAATACTGTAGACCCCACACTGGATAAAGTCAACTAAAATCTCACTGAAATTTAAGATTGCTGAAAACCAAAAATAATGAGAAAATCTTAAAAGATAGTTAGAGAAGAATTACATGTTACATTCAAAAGGGCAATAAGACTGACAGCTGATTTTTCAGCACAAGCAATAGAAGTCAAAAGGCAGTGGATCAGTACTTTTGAAATGTAAACAAGAATGTAAACTGCCAGACTGAAATTTTATACCCAGCAAAACATCCTCCAAAAGGGAAGACAAAAATATCTTTTTGGACCAACAAAATGGAGAGAATTAACACACCAGACGTGCACTAAAGGGGAGTAACAATAAAGATTCTTCTTTGGGCAGAAGGGAAACTGATTCTGCATGGCAGCTTTAAGATATAGGAAAAAGTGGAGACCAAAGAGAGGGTAAATGCAAATGAATGTTGATGTATAAAACAGCAATGATAATTTAATGTCTTGTGTGGTTTAAAATATATATATATGTGGTTTAAAACTATAATAATAGCATATAAGTTGCAGAGATGTAAATAGCGTTAGTATCCTGTTGTCTTTGCTTTGTCTGGGAGGTGGTAAAATTATTAATTTAGTGCAGACTTTGATAAGTCAAGGATGTGTGTTGTAGTTGCTAGGATATTCATTAAAAGAACAATAAAAGAATATATATCTACTAAACTAATAAGGGGATATAGAGGAGAAGGAGGGGTAGTTAGTAGTAATAACTTGATAAATCCTAAAGAAGACAGGTAGACAGAAGAGGAACAGAGTATATGAGGATATTAGGAAGTAAACAGTAAGATTTATACCCAGGATATCAATAATTGTATTAAATAAAGTGAACTAAAAATTTCAGTTAAAAACAAAGATTGAGAAATTAAATTTTTAAAAAGTGGATTTCACAACTTTGTACTGCTTCTAAGGATGTATACAAATGGAAAGTAAAATGGAAAAGGACATATCACTCAAACACTAACCAGTAGAAGACTGATGTACCTATATTAGTAAAATGGAAGTTAGTGCAGGAAAAGCATTATTGGAGATAGAGACATTTCAAAAGGATGAAATACTCAGTTCATTAGTTCTGCATCTGTGTGTGCCTAAAAACATGGTGTCAAAATACACAAGGGAAAAATTGGCAAAACTAGCAAAGGACAGAAAAATCTGCAGTCATAGTGGGGGTTTTTAGTACAGTTTACTAACTAATGGAGTAAACAGAGGATCACTGAGGATGTTGGTGTTCAGTCGCTCAGTTGTGTTTGTCTTTTTGTGACCCCGTGGACTGCAGCACGCCAGGCTTCTCTGTCCTTCACCATCTCCCAAAGCTTTCTCAAACTCATGTCCATCGAGTCAGTGATGCCTTTCAGCCATCTCACTCGCTGTCATCTCCTTCTCCGCCTTTAATCTTTCCAGCATCAGGATCTTTTCCAAGGAGTCAGTTCTTTGCATTGCCAAAGTATTGGAGTTTCAGCTTCAGCATCAGTCTGTCTAATGAATATTCAGGATTGATTTTCTTTAGGATTGACTGGTTTGAGGATATAGAAGATCTCAATAACACACTTAACAAGCTTGACCTAATTGAGATCACAGTGGGTTTGCTAGTAGATGAGATATAGGAGGAGAGAACTAGGAGATTGAAAACAACAAATATTGAAAATGAAACATGAAATATGAAGGACTCTACGCCCATAACTGTTAGATTATACATGCTTTTATATACACATGGAACATTAATCAAAATTGCTTATCTATAAAGCAAGTGTTGACAGATTTCAAAATATTTAAATCAGTATCAGACTTATTACAAAGATAGGTCTACTGTTTGAAAAATCAATCAGACATCACTGAGTTAATAGGGTAAAACAGAAAAATACTGTGATACTGTCAATTGATGTAAAAATTGCCGTTGGTAAAATTCAGCATCCATTCAAAGTGAAATCCCATAACACATTATGAGGAAGAAGTAGCTTCTTTAATTTGATAGAGGTTACTTAAAAGAATCCTTTAGCAAAAATCATGTTTAATGGTAAAGTGTTGAAAGTTTTCCTTCTGAGACTGGGAATATAAAGACGTTATCTTTACCATTACTGTTAGTGACTTTCTTTAGAGACTCCCTGGTTCAATACAATAAACTCCCTGGTTTAAGGTACAAGAATCAGCAAGGAAAGAATAAAACTGTGGTTCTGTAGATGGCATGTGTATGTAGGGAAAAAACCTCATAACTTATTGTAATTAATAAGCAAGCCTGCAAGATTCGGAGTAACTCTGGACACAATTGCAATTTTGTATATCAACAACAAAAAGTGAAGTAGCAATATCATTTGTGGTAGCATGCACAGTCCAATTTTGCAGAATAAGTCTAAGTCTAACAAAATATAAGGCATCTGTACAGGGAAAGATAAACACTGAGAGAAGTTAAAGGTCTAAATAAATAGATGGGTATACCATCTTAATGGATTAGGAGAATCAGTGCTGTAAGATGTTGATTCTTCTGAAATTCAAACATGCCTTCATGTAGTATCAATAAAAATGCCTGCAGTTGTTTCCTTGATGAACTTGACAAACTGATATTAACATATGCTTGGAAATGTAGACAGCAAAGGATGCCCAGAAGAGTTTTGAAGAATGGCAATCTGAGCAGACTTACTCTACAGGATAGCAGGACTTAGTTTAACCCTATGGTAATTAAAATAATATAACTTTAGTGAAAGGCTAGACAAGTTGACCAGCCAAGCAAAATAGTCCAGACACAGTTGCATTCGTATTTGGACACCTGATTTACCACGTAGGAGGCTCTGCAGAATGACAGAGAGAGGACAGTCTTCTCAGTAACTGTATTCAGTCAAATACTCATGTGGGGAAAGAAAAGAAATGTGACTCTTTCACTGCACACACACAAATTAATTCCAAATCTGTATCCATAGAATTCTCCAGGCCAGAATACTGAAGTGGGTAGTCATTCCCTTCTCTAGTGGATCTTCCTGACCCAGGAATCGTGAACCGGGGTCTCCTGCATTGCAGGTGGATTCTTTACTAACTGAGCTATCAGGGAAGCCTGATAAATCTGTATCAGTCTGGGTCAAATAAGGAGGAAAAGAAAAAGAGAAAGAAAAAATTTACTATGAATATTTTAAATCAGATTTTTTCTTTGATGTTGAGCTGTATGAGCTGCTTATATATTTTGGATATTAATCCTTTATCAGTCATATCATTTGCAGAATTTTTTCCCATTCAGGTTTTTTCATTTTGTGTATAAAAAATTTTTTTTAAAAACTGACCATTTTTCACTGTATGAGGGAATGGAAGTAATGCGGGATTGGGCTCATGAAAGTCAAGAGAACCATAAAGAATGTGAGAATAGCACACGTAGAGGGGAGCTGCATCCTCTAGGATGAGGCAGAGCCCTCGAGGGTCCCTGTGGTGCCCAGGGCTGAGGCCCATGCCTGGTCTCCAGGTCAGGCTGTGGCCTCCTGCAGGGCGGAGACGTCTCTGTTCTGTCACGCTAGTGGAACTTGATGGAAGCTGGTGGTGGTTTAGTCACTGAGTCATGTCCGACTCTTGTGACTCCGCTGATTGTAGTCTTCCAGGCTGCTCTGTCCATGGGATTCTTCAGGTAAGAATACTGAAGTGGGTTACCATTTCCTCCTCCAGGGGATCTTCCTGACCCAGGGATGGAACCTGCGTCTCCTGCATTGCAGGTAGATTCTTTACCAAGTGAGCCTAGGAATAGAATTATGGAGCCCATCCCATCCCTCACGTTCATTCAACATTTACTTAATAAATGTTGTTAAGGATTCTCTCTATAGCAGATATTGTGTTTGTTACCAGATACATAAGAGAGGACCAAATAGACATTGAGCTTGCCTTGGCGGAGTCTGTAGTCTATGAACGCCTTTTTTCAGGCACTGTCCAGTCGCTAGGGACGTAGAGAGTGGTGAGTATCTGTCCTGTGGAGTTGGGGGTGTGTTGCTTTCCCAGTGTGGAGGTGTTCACAGCCTCAATCTGGGGTTCTGAATCCGTTACTGTTGGGATTTTTGGGAATTTTCCTCTTGATCAATTATTAATTCCATTTCCAGCCTCTATCTGAAGATTTGGGAATGGGGGCAGAAAATTCCAGGCTGCCACTCATGGCTTGGTCTTTTTGGTTACCAGCCCCATTTGTAGCCATCTTCGAGCCCGTCCCCCCTCCCACCAGATGTGTATAAGAGACAGCCTGCAGGGCGGAGACGTCTCTGTTCTGTCACGCTAGTGGAACTTGATGGAAGCTGGTGGTGGTTTAGTCACTGAGTCATGTCCGACTCTTGTGACTCCGCTGATTGTAGTCTTCCAGGCTGCTCTGTCCATGGGATTCTTCAGGTAAGAATACTGAAGTGGGTTACCATTTCCTCCTCCAGGGGATCTTCCTGACCCAGGGATGGAACCTGCGTCTCCTGCATTGCAGGTAGATTCTTTACCAAGTGAGCCTAGGAATAGAATTATGGAGCCCATCCCATCCCTCACGTTCATTCAACATTTACTTAATAAATGTTGTTAAGCATTCTCTCTATAGCAGATATCGTGTTTGTTACCAGATACATAAGAGAGGACCAAATAGACATTGAGCTTGCCTTGGCGGAGTCTGTAGTCTATGAACGCCTTTTTTCAGGCACTGTCCAGTCGCTAGGGACGTAGAGAGTGGTGAGTATCTGTCCTGTGGAGTTGGGGGTGTGTTGCTTTCCCAGTGTGGAGGTGTTCACAGCCTCAATCTGGGGTTCTGAATCCGTTACTGTTGGGATTTTTGGGAAGTTTCCTCTTGATCAATTATTAATTCCATTTCCAGCCTCTATCTGAAGATTTGGGAATGGGGGCAGAAAATTCCAGGCTGCCACTCATGGCTTGGTCTTTTTGGTTACCAGCCCCATTTGTAGCCATCTTCGAGCCCGTCCCCCCTCCCACCAGATGTGTATAAGAGACAGCCTGCAGGGCGGAGACGTCTCTGTTCTGTCACGCTAGTGGAACTTGATGGAAGCTGGTGGTGGTTTAGTCACTGAGTCATGTCCGACTCTTGTGACTCCGCTGATTGTAGTCTTCCAGGCTGCTCTGTCCATGGGATTCTTCAGGTAAGAATACTGAAGTGGGTTACCATTTCCTCCTCCAGGGGATCTTCCTGACCCAGGGATGGAACCTGCGTCTCCTGCATTGCAGGTAGATTCTTTACCAAGTGAGCCTAGGAATAGAATTATGGAGCCCATCCCATCCCTCACGTTCATTCAACATTTACTTAATAAATGTTGTTAAGCATTCTCTCTATAGCAGATATCGTGTTTGTTACCAGATACATAAGAGAGGACCAAATAGACATTGAGCTTGCCTTGGCGGAGTCTGTAGTCTATGAACGCCTTTTTTCAGGCACTGTCCAGTCGCTAGGGACGTAGAGAGTGGTGAGTATCTGTCCTGTGGAGTTGGGGGTGTGTTGCTTTCCCAGTGTGGAGGTGTTCACAGCCTCAATCTGGGGTTCTGAATCCGTTACTGTTGGGATTTTTGACCACCTAGAGTAGCCCCAGTAGCTTTTTAGTGCTTTTATCATTTAGAGTTTGCCAGGGTTTCAGGAACTCTGGGTCAGGGATGAAGTCAAAGACCAGATATCGGAACCAAAGATATTCTTCTTATCACTTAAGAAATTACGGGGTTTTAGGAGTTCTCTGCCAGTACTTGGGGCCAGAGACCCAAATTATTTTCTGTTTTCTCACACTGAAGGACCCAAATGAGATTAGTGGTACATGAAGATTTATTGTAGGGAATGTCTGCATATGGTAGGGATATTAGTATTGATATCCCCAACTCAAGTTACAATTACATTTGCTTTGAAAGGATTGAATTATTCAATTATGTGTTGAATTCTTTGAGTTAGCTTAGTTTCATGACATTAGTTTTGCCCATTATATGTATCTCAGTTGTATTAATATAATTTACAGATCTAGTTATCCTTCTAGGTATTATTACCAATTGAGAGGTGAATGTTTTTAGTAATTTAAAAACCAAGTTGGAATTATGTATTGACTAATATATTGAGGTTCTTTTCCAGCCTGTCTTGCTTTAAGAGTTATTCTGCCTCAAAGTGGGGTGTGTGTGTGTGTTACACTCCTCCCCCGCCCCTCCCCTCCAAGGAATCATGGATATCTCTTTGGTTTTCTCCCCATGCCAAAAATCTGTTGTGGTCACCTTGCATGCCAGTGCATGTGTGTGGATGTGGCTGTACATAACTGAAAAGTATAGTTCTTCAGTTGCTATGTGATTTCCTACTCTGCAATCCCATGGACTGGAGTACCCCAGGCTCCCCATCACTGTCTCCTGGAGTTTGCTCAAACTCATGTCCATTGAGTCAGTGATGCTATCTGATCATCTCATCCTCTGCTGCCCTCTTCTCCTTTTGCCTTCAATCTTTCCTAGCATCAGGGTCTTTTCCAATGAGTTGGCTCTTCGCATCAGGTGGCCAGAGTATAAGAGCTTAACTTTTCTATTAAAATTGTAAACCAGTCCCTTATTGCTTATCTCAGTATTTTGCACACTTCTCTAGTTATTGTCTTAGGAAAGGAGGTCTGCCAACATAGTTGCTCGCCAGAGAGTGTAAACATTTGTCATATTCCCTCTAGAAAGGTGCCACTACACTCTCTATAGCTGAATAGGAAAATACTCAGTTCCCTAAAGTGACTGATTGAAAACTTACAGTTTTTCGATCTTTCTTAGTCTAAAGGGTGAAAAAATTGTTTCTTTCAGGTGAAAAAATTGTTTATTTTTAATTCGCTTTTCTTCATGTGGCCACTTTGTGTTACTTTTTTGATTATCTGTTCATTCCTTTGATCTTTTTTCTAGTACATTCTTTACCCTTTCTGATTTCTGTGTTTTTCTTAAAAAAAAAAAAAAAAAAAAGTTTAATTTTTTTCCTGGCTAGTATGCTGTATTTCAGTCTTTAATTTTCTTCATTATATCGTCATGTCAGTCCTGTGGGTCATGCACTCAAACTTTGAGTCTCTTTGGCCTTGAAAGCACACCCAGGAAAGGCTTCTTTACCCCAGTTCCTAAGTGTTCTCCCTGGACTTTCTTTTTTGTGTTGAATTTTTCCCTTAGATGTTTAATACACAGAGACATTTTGGGTAATATGGACAGAATGAGGTAAAGCTTTTTTCTCCCCATATATTAATAGATGCTTATTACTGAGTCATTGATCCTTTCCTACTGATTTGAAATGTTGCCTTTACCTTGTGCTGCTGCTGCTACTGCTGCTAAGTTGCTTCAGTCGTGTCCGACTGTGTGCGACCCCATGGACTGCAGCCTACCAGGCTCCTCCGTCCATGGGGTTTTCCAGGCAAGAGTATTGGAGTAGGTTGCCATTTCCACAAATACTAATGTGTGGTTTTTGTATCTGAATGCTCTCTGTTCATTGATCTATTTATCATAGGCCTGCATCAGTGCCACATTGTTCTTTGCTTTTTCCTTTTTTTCCTTACACACTGATTTAGTTCTTTTCAGTCTGACAATTCATGAAGAGAAAATTGTTGCCCTAGTCCATCCATCTTTAAAGTTATCTTTCAAAAATGGGGTGACTTTATAGTAGAGGTTCCTTTGTTTCTCTAAATGACCTGTTACTAGTTTCTGTAAGTTGGAGTCACATTCTTTTCCTTTTCCTTTTGGTAGCAGAAGTTGTGGGTTGATGAAGAAAACCAATTTAAAGCAACTTTTTTTTCCTGAATGTTACCATAAATTGTTTAAACACTCAATTATTAACAGAAATTTAGGTCTCTTACAAGGATTTCCCCCTTGTAAAGCAAGTTTTTTTGCCGCTGAAAATAGAATTGAAATGATCTCTAATCCTCATTTCTGTAGCCATTGCCTCCTGGCTCTTCTCACATCTTCAGTTCAGTTCAGTCGCTCAGTCGTGTCCAACTCTTTGCAACCCCATGAATTGCAGCACGCCAGGCCTCCCTGTCCATCACCAACTCCCGGAGTTCACTCAGACTCATGTCCATCGAGTCAGTGATGCCATCCAGCCATCTCATCCTCGGTCGTCCCCTTCTCCTCCTGCCCCCAATCCCTCCAAGCATCAGAGTCTTTTCCAGTGAGTCAACTCTTCTCATGATGTGGCCAAAGTACTGGAGTTTCAGCTTTAGCATCATTCCTTCCCAAGAAATCCCAGAGCTGATCTTCAGAATGGGCTGGTTGGATCTCCTTGCAGTCCAAGGGACTCTCAAGAGTCTTCTCCAACACCACAGTTCCAAAGCATCAATTCTTCGGCACTCAGCCTTCTTCACAGTCCAACTCTCACATCCATACATGACCACAGGAAAAACCACACATCTTAGAATATGTCAAATATAAAAGTACTTATAAGGCATACAGGGTTAATAGATGAGTACTCTTGGGATCAGAGACCACTGACCTGGGGTCTGCGGGGCCCAGGCCCCCTTGCAGAGCACGAGGGGACCAGCATCTGTGATGTGTGTGTGTGAGACATTTCTTCAGGGACATGTCTAGAAAGTGCTGATCTAGGTTAAAATGTCCAGCTCTAAATATTTTTCATTGTAAATCATTATGGCTTGATACGAATTTAACATTTTGAGAGCCAGACTTCTTTTTAAAAAATTTTGATTGTAGTAGGATGTACATAACAAAATTTCCCGTATTAGCCGCATTAAAGTATATAATACTTTGGCATTGAGTAAATTCACACAGTTGTGTAACTTCCTCCCTGTTGCCATCTCCCTCCAGCCCCAGCAAGCATCTTTTTGTTTCCTGTCTCTGAATTTGACAACGCTAATTATCTCAGATCAGGGGAGTCTACAACATTTGTCTTTTTGTGACTGACTTATTTCTCTTAGCATAATGTCCTCATGGTTCAGCCACACGTCATTTCCTTCCTTTTTAAAGGATGAATAATATTTCATTATGTACATACCACACTGTGATATCCATTCATTCATTGATAGATACCTGGGTTGCCTCCACCTTTGGGTGTTGTGAGTAATGTTGCCATGAATAAGGGTGTACAAGTCTGAGAGCCAGACTTCTTGTGAGAGTTGGTTTTTCTTTTTTCACTTTTATTCAGATACTCCAATCTGAATTTAATTCCCATTATTCTGCTAAAACCGCTTTCAGAGCGAGATCACTTGTCACCTCAGAATTGGTAAAGATGAGGGGCATTTTTTCAGTATTTTATTTGGTTTCTCAGATGTATTCACACAATACATCTGAGACACAAGACTGAGACAGAAGGCACAAGACTGTGCCTTCCCCTTTGGCCTCCGGGATGACGTGTGGCCTTGGATTTTCTCCTAGTGTTGTATGTTCCACTGTCTTCTGCCCGACGTCTGAAGGTAGGCTTTTCTCAGGGCTTGACTTGACCTTTCATGTGTGACTGGTAAATGTGGATATTTCTCAGGAATCAGCTGAGGTCCTCACCTCTAAGATACTCATTTTCACTCTCAGTGACCCTGCTGCTCCCTCAGCCTGCTGAGAGGGCGCCTGATTTTTTTTTAACTTGTGCTACAAAAAGCTGTGTGTATTTTTATTATTTTTTCCCATTTACAGTTATTACAAAACATTGGCTATATTCTCTTGTGTTGTATTAATACATCCTTGAGCATGTCTTATATGCAGTAAGTCTGTACCTGTTTTTATTTTTGTGGTAGTTTTTTCAGCAAGTTCAGACTGACTCACCTGCTGCTTTTTGTTTCTGTTATCTTACTTTAGAAAACCAGAGTTTTGCTAGGGGACTTCCCTGATGGTCTAGTGGTTAAGAATCCTCCTGCCAGTGCAGGGGCCACAGGTTCGATCCCTGGTCCGGGAAGCATCCACATGCACAGGGCAGCTAAGCCCGTGCACTGCAACTATTGAAGCCAACTGTTGCAGCCCGTGAGCTGCAACAAAGAGTAGTCCCGGCTCGCTGCAATTAGAGAAGCCCTGTGCTTGGCAGTGACGACCCAGCACAGCCAAAAATAAGAACAGATAATAAATAGTAAAAAAGTTTTGCCAGAACTTAGCTTTGGTGCCCACATTCTGTCCTGTTTACTTTCTCGGTCTCTCCAAGGGTAATGATTTTCCTTCTCTCTGTTCCAAGGTCTCTCTCTCAGTGAGCCTTCTTCCTCTCCTGCTGCCTCCACATTCCCCTCCAGGGGTGTGCTAGCAGGCTGAATTTGTTTTGAGCTCAGCTCCCTCTGCCGAGGGCTCCGCCAGAGCTGCCCACCTATTCTATGGCAGAGTCTGATAGGCTGGTCCTGTGTAGTGTGTCTGAAATGAGCTCATGGTGTTCCTCTCTGTCTTTCCTGTCTCAAAAAAGGACACCTCCCACATGTCCAAGGCAGACCTGTGGGCCAGTTTTAAGGTAGTTCAGTTCAGTTCAGTCGCTCAGTCGTGTCCGACTCTTTGCAACCCCATGGATCGCAGCACGCCAGGCCTCCNAGTCCTGTGGCCACTGCTGAGTTTTCCAAATTTGCTGGCATACTGAGTGCAGCACTTTCACAGCATCATCTTTCAGGATTTGAATAACTCAACTGGAATTCCATCACCTCCACTAGCTTTTTTTGTAGTGATGCTTCCTAAGGCCCACTTGACTTCACATTCCAGGATGTCTGGCTCTAGGTGAGTGATAACACCATCATGATTATCTGGGTCATGAAGATCTTTTCTTAAAAAAAAGCATATTAAAAAGCAGAGACATTACTTTGCCAACAAAGGTCCGTTTAGTCAAGGCTATGGTTTTTCCAGTGGTCATGTATAGATGTGAGAGTTGGACTATAAAGAAAGCTCAATGCAGAAGAATTGATGCTTTTGAACTGTGGTGTTGGAGAAGACTCTTGAGAGTCCCTTGGACTGCAAGGAGATCCAACCAGTCCATCCTAAAAGAGATCAGTCCTGGGTGTTCATTGGAAGGACTGATATTGAAGCTGAAACTCCAATACTCTGGCCACCTGATGGGAAGAGTTGACTCATTGGAAAAGACCCTGATGCTGGGAAAGATTGAGGGCAGGAGGAGAAGGGGATGACAGAGGATGAGATGGTTGGGTGGCATCACCGACTCAATGGACATAAGTTTGGGTGGACTCCGGGAGTTGGTGATGGACAGGGAGGCCTGGAGTGCTGCAGTTCATGGGGTCACAGAGTCAGACACGAGTGAGTGACCGAACTGAACTGAACTTTGAAACTATGTAAACATTCCTCCTCATACATTGAATATGTGTGTTTGTGTATATTTAAGTATGAATTCATGGTCTCCTATTTTATGCAATGGCTTGTAACCTGTTACTTTCATTATTTATTTTGATGCTCAGATTGTAACAGACTTGTCAAGGGGCATCCCATCCAGCTGGGATCTGTGTCTTTTTGACATGCCTGGGACTTCCCTTGTAGCTCAGTTGGTAAAGAATTTGCCTGAAATGCAGGAGACCTGGATTCTATCCCTGGGTCAGGAAGATTCCCCTGGAGAAGGAAATGGCAACCCACTCCAGTACTCTTGCCTGAAGAATCTCATGGACAGTGGAGCCTGTCGGGCCACAGTCTATGGGGTCACAAGAGTCAGACACGACTTAGCAACTAAACCGCTACCAACCACCAGCACTCTATAAACATCTTTTGTTTTCTGGTATATGAAGATATCACTTTTCCAGCCCCTGGAGTCAACCAGTACTAAAGAAGCTCTGATTTACTGTTTTAGTGGGGAATAGAAGGCAATGGCACCCAACTCCAGCACTCTTGCCTGGAAAATCCCTTGGAGGGAGGAGCCTGGTGGGCTGCTGTCTATGGGGTCACATAGAGTTGGACACAACTGAAGAGACTTAGCAGCAGCAGCAGTATTTAAAAACCATGATCTGGATGCCAGAATCATATTTGGAAACCAAGACCTGGAGACTTCCCTGGTGGTTTAGTGGCTAGGAGGCTGCACTCTTTATGCAGGGGGCCTTGTCAATCCCTTGCCAGGGAACTAGATCCCACATGCCATAACCCTAGGATCCCACATCTGCAATGAAGATCAAAGATCCCGAGTGCCACAACTAAGACCCAGCACAGCCAAAAAATTAATTAAATAAAACAATAATTTAGAAACCAAGATCTGCTAATTGCTATTAGGGTACCAGTACTCTCAGGCCCTCCTAGAACTTCCCTGGTGGCTCAGAGGATAAAGCATCTGCCTGCAATGCAGGAGACCCGTGTTCGATCCCTGGGTTGGGAAGATCCCCTGGAGAAGGAAATGGCAACCCACTCCAGTATTCTTGCTTGGAGAATTCCATGGACAGAGGAACCTGGTGGGCTCTAGTCCGTGGGATCACGAAGACTCGGACACGACTGAGCGACTCACACTTTCTCTGACATTGAGAAATCTGGTTTCCATTATTCTTAATTTATTTACTCACTGAATCAAGCCTCTATTTGTAACTGATCACCCTTCTCCACCAGCACCATCTCTGCTGTGAGATGCCTTCCTCTTCCCACCTAGGCGCTGATACCTTGGGTCAGGTTGTCTCCACCCGTTCAGGGGCACCTTCACCCTGCTGGACCTGTCCCTCTGAGCCAGGTTGCTGCTCTGTGCAGACACCCTCCTGTCCCTGTTGAGGCCAGCATGGTGCCCTTCCTCCTCTGGTGCCTGCTTTTACCTTGTCCCCTTCTACCCAGTAGTTTTAGAATGGACATTTTCAGGAAGAGAAAGGAAGGGAAGGAGGTAGAGCTTTCAGTGATTTTTAGCAATAAATTTTCTACAGTGAGAATAGAGAGATGATTCTGTCTTTCCTCTTGCAAGGTTAATTTTTTTTAAAAATTCTATTTTATTTCTGGATGTGCTCGGTCTACGTTGCTGTGCATGGGCTTTCTCTAGTTGCGGTGGGTGGGAGCTGCTCTTCCTTGTGATAAGCCGGCTCCTCATTGCAGTGGCTTCTCTTGTTGTGGCGCACCTGCTCTTGGCGCGGAGTTCAGTAGCTGTCTTGCATGGGCTTAGTTGTTTCAGGGTATGTGGAATCTTCCTGGAATAAGGATTGAACCCATTTCCCCCTGCATTGTCAGGTGGACTCAATCATTGAACCACTGGGGAAGTCTGCAAGGTTAACTTTTTTAAATTGATTTATTTTTTTATTGAAGGGTAATTGCTTTACAGAATTTTGCTGTTTTCTGTCAAACTTCAACATGAGTCAGCCATAGGTATACATACATCCCTTCCCTTCTGAACCTCCCTCCCATCTACCTCCCCATCCCACCCCTCTAGGTTGATACAGAGCCCTTGTTTGAGTCTCCTGAGCCATACGGCAAATTCCCGTTCCTTATCTATTTTACATATGGTAATGCAAGTTTCAGGTTAATTTTTTTTTTAAGTTTTGTTCTTGATAGTAAGGAGATATAAAACATGCCCCTTCACACATAAATGTATTCGCTACCTGTAGTACTGCTTGTAGGTTTGTAGTCAGAATTATGATAAATTCTACTCTGTAATTCCTGTTGAAAAAGAAAAGCATTTATAATTGCATATGTTGTCTGTTCCTTTGGAGAAGCTGATGGCACCCCACTCCAGTACTCTTGCCTGGAAAATCCCATGGACGGAGAAGCCTGGTGGGCTGCACAGTTCATGGAGTCATGAAGAGTCAGACATGACTGAGCGACTTCACTTTCACTTCTCACTTTCATGCACTGGAGAAGGAAATGGCAACCCACTCCAGTGTTCTTACGTGGAGAATCCCAGGGACGGGGGAGCCTGGTGGGCTGCCGTCTATGGGGTCGCACAGAGTCGACAGGACTAAAGCGACTTAGCAGTAGCAGCCTATTTCTTATAGGAGGAAGCTTCTTTTTTGAGTTTTTTCAAAGATGAAATGATAATTTAGTGATGAGTAAAAGAATTGTGCACAGATTTGCTTCTTGCTCCACACAAATCCTTGTTTCACCACCACCCACATACTTCCAGATGTCTTGGGAATAATTCATATTAGGAAAAGATGTAGAGTGAGAAGAAACAGTGTTGTTTATAATTTTTATTTTTCAAAAGCTAAAAAAGGAAAAAAAGAAATCTATGTATTTGACCCTAAGAAGCCACTGGGGCCTCTCGTGGTGCTGCCTTGGAAGGGCCCGTGCAAATGCAAGGCCCGGGAATTTGAGCCTTGTTAGTCTCACAGCAAATCTGCCTCTAAGAATGCCTTTTCCTGGTGTTATGAGGACATGAAGTGCCTGGCACAGTAAGTGCTCTGTAAAGGAGGGCGGTTGTCATTGTCATTGGTGGTGTTCTCATCTTCGTTGTCTGGAGGAGGAGGTTCAGGAGGGAGAGACCCAGAGGAGGGAGGAGACCCCTCGCTAGAGGTCATGGTAAAACTGAGCTGGAGTCTGGCTCCCTGAGTTTTAAGTCTTGCACTTTTTTCCACTGTGAGGAGCTGTTTTCTGAGCCCTGTGCATGGCCTGAAGGCCAGAGTGTCAGCCCTGGAGGCTCTGGAGGTGAGGTGAGACCTCAGCTGGGATCTCCAGAGCCCAGAGCCTGACTGGAATCACTTACTCGGAGGGATAGGAGGTCTCTTGGGCCAAGATGTCCCCTCAGCTGCTCTCTATCTGAAGGGAGAGACACAAGTCAACCCTCAGGAGTCCCTAGTCCCAAGAGGGAGACACAGCTGCCCCATTAGGAACCCCAGATCTAATTGGGGGTGACACAGTCCAGGCCTCAGAGATGTAGTCTGATAGAGGAGATCAGCCTGGGTTCGGGGAGCCTTCAGTGTAATGGGGAGACACAGGCCAGCCTGGAGGAGCCCCCATTCCTTTTTGGATTGTGCTGCGTGGCATTTGGGATATTAATTCCTTGATCAGGGATCAAACCCAGGCCCCCTACACTGGAGGCATGGAGTCTTAACCACTGGACCACCAGGGAAGTCCCAGGAGCCCCTATGGTGAGAAGAGAGAGACAGGCCCACTCCCAGTAGCTCCAAGAGGGGAGCCAGGATGCCTGCATAGGTGGGGGGTGGGCGGGAGCGCTACCATGAGCAGTGGGGCTGAAGAGCTTGAATCTGGAAGGCTTTCAGGAGGAAAAGTTCATGACAGCACTCTCCCATCTGTACAGCACTGTCTGGTTTCAGGGTGTCTTCACAGCAGTTATCTGTTCATCTTCGTGTGACAATGGGACGAAGATGTTACTATCCAAGCAGGGACAACGATCATCATCATCGTTACCAGTGACACTGAGCGCCCACTGCCCTGGTCAGGCACTGGGCTGGGCATCATTTGGAAATTACCCTGTGAGACCACATACTCTGCAGTCCTATGACCAGGGTGCACGTTTGCTCTCGCTCTGTACAGAGGCCTCAGACTACTTGACATACAACTGGGAGACCCGGGGCAGCAGAGGGCCTGGGTTAAGGGCTGGAACTGCAAAGTAGAGAGTGAGGACTAGGTGCCTTTGCATGCTCTGAATGCGTCCTGCAACTCTGTGCCTCCAAGCTGTTCCCCGTGCCTGGGCTGTGTTTCCATTACCCTGTCTCCTTGGTAAGCTCTCGGGTCACCCTTTATGGTCTAGCACAGGCTTCACGGGTTTTCCCTCTCTGTCTCCTTGGAAGAATAAGTTGCTTCCTCCCTTAGATCCTTGCGGTCATCTAATCCTAATGGCGGGGAAGGCAATGGCACCCCACCCCAGTACTCTTGCCTGGAAAATCCAATGGACGGAGTAGCCTGGTGGGCTGCAGTCCATGGGGTCGCTAACAGTCGGACAGACTGAGCGACTTCACTTTCACATTTCTCTTTCATGCATTGGAGAAGGAAATGGCAACCCACTCCAGTATTCTTGCCTGGAGAATCCCAGGGATGGGGGAGCCTGGTGGGCTGCCGTCTATGGGGTCACACAGAGTCGGACACGACTGAAGTGACTTAGCAGCAGCAGCAGTCCTAATGGAGCACTTAGTGGGTGATGTAATCACCCACTTACCTGCCGCTGGTTAAGGGAGGTTAACTTATCACCAAGAGACTTTCCTGGGCAATGTTTATTATTTCAGTGAATTACCAGGATTCAAGATCAGGCCTTGGTCTCCCAGGGTGTAGTTACATCAAATAAGAACCTGGGTCTGATTCTAAAGTCAGAATGCCAATTCAGGGAGGTAGAACTCTAGGAGCTCTGGAGTCAGGCTACACGGGGTTGAATCTTGGCTCTTCCCTTTCAGCTGTGTGGCCCTGGGCACATGACTTCCCTTCTCTGTCCCTGTTTTCTCTCCACTAAATGGAGCACTGAAGTGAAGTGAAGTGAAAGTCACTCGGTCATGTCCAACTCTTTGCGACCCCATGGACTATACAGTTCATAGAATTCTCCAGGCCAGAATACTGGAGTGGGTAGCCTTTCTTTCTCCAGGGGATCTTCCCAATCCAGGGACTGAACCCAGGTCTCCTGCACTGTAGGTGGATTCCTTACCAACTGAGCTATCAGCGAAGCCCTAAAGAGAGGGTTATGTTAGATCAAATAATGTTGATAACGCATTTGGCACAGTACTGGGTGCTCAATAAATTTTAACAATAAATTTTAAAATTTGTAAAATAAACTTTACCAATATTTATTGATAAGTTTTATAATGAAAGTCAACAGTGTCAGGCAAAGACCATTTATTCATTCCTCAAATATTTATTGAGGTTCTACCATGTTTGAGGCTCTGTGCTGAATGCTCACATGAATCAGACAGGTTCTATCTTTCATGAAGTTTATATTCCAGGGAGAGGGAATGGATATAGAACCAAAATTTCTTAATTGTCTATTTCAACTGTGGCAAGTAATTACAGAGGATCAGTGAAAATCATGGAGATAGAGACAATCTGTCTCTTAGGGTCACTTTCCTGGTAGCTCAGATGGTAAAGAATCTGCCTGCAATGCAGGAGACCTGGGTTCGATCCCCAGGTTGGGAAGATCCCCTGGAGAAGGGCATGGCAACCCACTCCAGTATTCTTGCCTGGAGTATCCCCAGTGGACAGAGGAGCCTGGCAGACTGCAGTCCATGGGGTCTCAAAGAGTCAGACNTTCGATCCCCAGGTTGGGAAGATCCCCTGGAGAAGGGCATGGCAACCCACTCCAGTATTCTTGCCTGGAGTATCCCCAGTGGACAGAGGAGCCTGGCAGACTGCAGTCCATGGGGTCTCAAAGAGTCAGACACGACTGAGCAGCGAAGCACAAAGTCTCACAGAGGAAGTGGCATTTGGGTTGAGACCTGATAGGTAAAAAGGAGTTGCTGGCAAAGGCCTTGGAATTAGCACAGGGCATCTGAGGAAGTGAAAGCAGCCAGTGAAGAGAAATTCTGGTGCGTGAAGGAGAGTGTGAGACAAGATGAGGCTGGCCAGGTAGGCAGGGCCCTGATGTTGCTGCTTCTCAAAGTCCGTGGTTGGAAGCTTGGAATTTATCCTGAATACAGTGGCGATCCATGAAGGGCTACTTTCAGGCAAGGGAGTAACAAGACCTGGCTTATCCTTAAAAGCAATTGCTCTGGCTGCTCAACTCAGTTCAGTTGTTCAGTCGTGTCCAACTCTTTGCGACCCCATAGACTGCAGCACACCAGGCTTCCCTGTCCATCACCAACTCCCAGAATTCCAGCTTGTGCTTCATCCAGCCTGGAATTTCACATGATGTACTCTGCATATAAGTTAAATAAGCAGGTGGCAATATACAGCCTTGATGTACTCCTTTCCTTATTTAGAACCAGTCTGTTGTTCCGTGTCTGGTTCTAACTATTGCTTCTTGACTTGCATACAGATTTCTCAGGAGACAGGTATAATAACAGTGGTCTGTTATTCCCATCTCTTTAAGAATTTTCCAGTGTTGTGATCCACACAGTCAAAGGCTTTGGCATAGTTAATGAAGCAGAAGTCGATGTTTTTCTGGAACTCTGTTTTTTCAATGATCCAACGGATGTTGGCAATTTGATTTCTGGTTCCTCTGGATTTTCTAAATCCAGCTTGAACATCTGGAAGTCCTTGGTTCATGTACTGTTGAAGTCTGGCTTGAAGAATTTTGAGCATTACCTTGCTAGTGTGTGAGATGAGTGCAATTGTGCAGTAGTTTGAAGATTCTTTTGGCTTTTCCCTTCTTTGGGATTGGGATGAAAACTGACTTTTTCCAGTCCTGTGGCCACTGATGAGTTTTCCAAATTTGTTGGCATATTGAGTGCAGCACTTCAACAGCATCATCCTTTGCTAAGTCGCTTCAGTCGTGTCCAACTCTGTGCGACCCCATAGACGGCAGCCCACCAGGCTCCCCCGTCCCTGGGATTCTCCAGGCAAGAACACTGGAGTGGGTTGCCATTTCCTTATCCAATGCATGAAAGTGAAAAATGAAAGTGAAGTCGCTCAGTCATGTCTGACTTCGCGACCCCATGGACTGCAGCCTACCAGGCTTCTCCGTCCATGGGATTTTCCAGGCAAGAGTACTGGAGTGGGTTGCCGTTGTATCCTTTAGGATCTGAAATAGTTCCAAACTGGTTCCAAACTGGGATGGACTACAAAGTGACAAAAAAGGAAGTAAGGAGACCAGTGAGGAAGCTGGATATAGTAGATGTCAAGCAAGAGAGGATGCTGGTTTAGACTAGTAATAGCATCTTGCTTCACACAGCAAGGTGAGAAAGACAATCAGGATGTATTTTGGAGGGAGAGCTAACAGGACTTACTAATGGATTAGTCGGACACGACTGAGCGACTGAACTGAACTGAATGGATTAGATGAGGTCAAATTTTGACTGGTCAAAATTGGTGGATGAGTAAGTTTGGGCTTTTGCAAATCGGTGCTTGAAGGGGCCATTTAGTTTAATGAGGAAGACTTTGGGAAGAATTAATTTGTGTGTGTTTGGGAGCATCAATATTGGCCATGTTGGTTTTTAAAAATAATAATTCTTGAAAATAATAATAAAGTATCTATTAAGAGTTCAGATTTCAAATTGTCTCATAAAATTATAAAATCTCTTACTGTGTTAAAATACACCTAAGACTACATTTGCCATTTTAGCCATTTTTAAGTGTACAGTTCAGTGGCATTAAACACATTTACATTGTTGGGCAACTATCACCAGCATCCATCACCAGCCATGTGAGTTTTGAGATATCTGCTAGTCAACCCAAGTGCAATGCAGGAGACTTGGGTTCAGTCCCTGGGTCAGGAAGATCCCCTGGAGAAGGAAATGGCAACCCACTCCAGTATTCTTGCCTGGGAAATCCCACGGAGGGAGGAGCCTGGCGGGCTACAGCCCACGGGGTTGCAAGAGTCGGACCCAATTTAGCAACTGAACAACAACAATAAGGGAAAAAACCTGTAAAACCCGAGTNCTGGGTCAGGAAGATCCCCTGGAGAAGGAAATGGCAACCCACTCCAGTATTCTTGCCTGGGAAATCCCACGGAGGGAGGAGCCTGGCGGGCTACAGCCCACGGGGTTGCAAGAGTCGGACCCAATTTAGCAACTGAACAACAACAATAAGGGAAAAAACCTGTAAAACCCGAGTGGGGTTGTCCAGGAGCTCAGGACTGATGTGGGCCAGAGGCAGCATGAGATCACCTACAGAGAAAGTACAGCGAGAGAAGAAAAGAAGGTATGGACAGCGCCCCCAACATTTCTAAATGTGGGCAGGTCGGGACACTTAGAAAGAGCGTTAGTAAGGTATGAAGAAAAAGCAGATATGTGTGATATATGGAAGCCCTATTAGTTTTCTACATCTGCTATAATAAGCTATTACAGACTGAGTGAGTTAAACAGAAATTCATTTTCTTAAAATTCTGAAGGGTAGAAGTCCAGTGGGAAGGCAATGGCACCCCACCCCAGTACTCTTGCCTGGAAAATCCAATGGACGGAGTAGCCTGGTGGGCTGCAGTCCATGGGGTCGCTAACAGTCGGACAGACTGAGCGACTTCACTTTCACTTTTCTCTTTCATGCATTGGAGAAGGAAATGGCAACCCACTCCAGTATTCTTGCCTGGAGAATCCCAGGGACGGGGGAGCCTGGTGGGCTGCCGTCTATGGGGTCACTCAGAGTCGGACACGACTGAAGTGACTTAGCAGCAGTAGCAGAAGTCCAAGATCAAGGTGTCGGCAGGTTTGCTTTCTC
The DNA here is from genome assembly GCA_006410675.1 of Oreotragus oreotragus. Lineage (NCBI taxonomy): Eukaryota > Metazoa > Chordata > Mammalia > Artiodactyla > Bovidae > Oreotragus > Oreotragus oreotragus. The sequence goes on along the minus strand of SJYX01017996.1, from coordinate 247,674 downwards.
CTGAAGCTTCTCTCTTTGGCCTGCTGACAGCTGTCTCATACAGCCTTTCCTCGCCTTGCTTAGGAGTCTCTGTAGTGTTTTCCTCTTCCAGTAAGGACACTAGTCATATTGGATTAGGGCCCCACACTTATGAATTTCCTTAACCTTAATTACCTCTTTAAATAGCCCTATCTCTAAAAATAGTCACATTGGGAATTAGAGTGTCAACAGAAAAATTTGGGGAGGGGGATAAAATTCTGTCCATAAGAGAAGCCTATGGGAAAAAATTGCTTCCAGAAGGTGGAAGGGGTCAACTGTGTCAAATGCAGCTGAGAAGATGAGTATGATCAGTTCAGTTCAGTTGCTCAGTCGTGTCCGACTCTTTGCAACCCCATGAATCGCAGCACGCCAGGCCTCCCTGTCTATCACCAACTCCCAGAGTTCACTCAGACTCACATCCATCAAGTCCGTGATGCCATCCAGCCATCTCATCCTCTGTCATCCCCTTCTCCTCCTGCCCCCAGTCCCTCCCAGCATCAGAGTCTTTTCCAATGAGTCAACTCTCCGCATGAGGTGACCAAAGTACTAGAGTTTTTTTTTTAGCATCATTCCTTCCAAAGAAATCCCAGGGCTGATCTCCTTTAGGATGGACTGGTTCGATCTCCTTGCAGTCCAAGGGACTCTCAAGAGTCTTCTCCAACACCACAGTTCAAAAGCATCAATTCTTTGGCATTCAGCTTTCTTCACAGTCCAACTCTCATATCCATACATGACTACTGGAAAAACCACAGCCTTGACTAGACGGATCTTTGTTGGCAAAGTAATCTCTGCTTTTCAATATGCCATCTGCTGCTGCTGCTGCTAAGTCACTTCAGTCGTGTCCGACTCTGTGTGACCCCATAGACAGCAGCCCACCAGGCTCCCCCATCCCTGGGATTCTCCAGGCAAGAATACTGGAGTGGGTTGCCATTTCCTTCTCTNTTGGTTGGATCTCCTTGCAGTCCAAGGGACTCTCAAGAGTCTTCTCCAACACCACAGTTCAAACACATCAATTCTTTGGCACTCAGCCTTCTTGACAGTCCAACTCTCACATCCATACATGACCACTGGAAAAACCATAGCCTTGACTAGACGGACCTTTGTTGGCAAAGTAATGTCTCTGCTTTTCAGTATGCTATCTGCTGCTGCTGCTAAGTCACTTCAGTTGTGTCCGACTCTGTGTGACCCCATAGACGGCAGCCCACCAGGCTCCCCCATCCCTGGGATTCTCCAGGCAAGAATACTGGAGTGGGTTGCCATTTCCTTCTCCAGTGCATGAAAGAGAAAAGTGAAAGTGAAGTCGCTCAGTCTGTCCGACTGTTAGCGACCCCATGGACTGCAGCCCACCAGGCTACTCCGTCCATTGGATTTTCCAGGCAAGAGTACTGGGGTGGGGTGCCATTGCCTTCCCCGCAATATGCTATCTAGCTTGGTCATAACTTTTCTTCCAAGGAGTAAGCGTCTTTTAATATCATGGCTGCAGTCACCATCTGCACATTAAAAGTAGTTTTAGCTTTCTAGGAAAGTTGCAAAAACATCATAGACAGTTCACGTGTCCCTCACTCCCACTGATCCTAATAAAGTGAAAGTGGACATTCACCCTGACCAGTAACCAGTACTGCTATAGGACTGTAAACTCCACACGTTCTTCAGCTTTCCTTAGTTTTCCCCTAGTGTCCTTTCCTGCTCCAGGACCCCATCCAGGAGGCTGCGTGACATGTAGTTGTCCTTTCCCCTCAGGCTCCTCTGGACTGTGACAATTGCTCCGACTTTGCTTGTTTCTGTTGACCTTGACGGATCAGGCGTTTGTACAGTGTCCTTCAGTTTGGGTTGGTCTGCTGTTTGGTCTGTGATTAGGCTGGGATTACGGGTTTTGGGAAGGAAGACTGTGGAGATGCAGAGCCCTTCTCATCTCATCAGATCAGGGGTGCTTGCTATCAACAAGACTTCTCACTGTGATACTTTTAACCTTCACCACCTGGCTGAGGCAGTGCTTATCAGGCATCTCCAATCTAGAGTTGCTACTTTTCCTCTCAGAGGTCGTTTTTGACACCTCCTTCATCTTTTATGTAGTGAATCCAAGCCTACCAGTTCTGTTTCCACATAAATTTCCATTCTGTCTAAATCACTCCTTATAGCCACCTCTCCAGGTCAGTCGACAATTAGTTGTGCCTACACGGCTTCTAGAGAGTTCCTGGACCCCTGTCCCTGCCTGAAGTCTTGCCTGCTCCCACCCAGATGTTGGAGTGGTTTTTTTAAAGTGCCAGTTGGATTATGGTACCCCATTTCTCAGTTGTTTGAATACTTTTCCATTGTCCTTAAGATCTAGCTTCTCAGCCTTGTGCATAGGCCTGTGAAATCTGTGTGTCACCCATCCAGCCTCCCGCCCGGCCCCTTTACCCTTCTCTTTTCCAACCATTGGTTTCTTCCCCTGAATTCCTTGTCTACTCTCCCATATTCCTTGTCCTTCCTCCCATATTGCCTGTGACATGTCATTTTTTCTTCTTCTTAGGATATGGTCCACTTCTACCTTGTCATCCTTCTGATCTCAGCTAAACATTATTTCCCCCAGGAAAATTGCTTCTTTCCCCCTTGCCCTCCCAAGACAGAATCCATGAGGTGCCCTTGCTGTGCGTTTCCATAGCACGCTGCACTTCTTAACTCTGCTTATGGTGCTTGAAGTGACTTGTTCCGTGTCTGAATCCTTGCCTCAGCGTCAAGATAGACAGAGCTGGAGCCTCTGCTCTTCACTGCACGTCCTAGGACGTAGTGACTGAGCCTTCCCTGTAGTTAGGCTCGCCGTATATATTTGTTGAGTGAATTTGTCTTTTAATTAGTGAGTAGAATTGCAGAATGGAAAATAATTGCTCCTCCTTCTTTTGTATGCAAGTAAGTCCTTGCGTTTATTTCTGTGATTCCCTTGGGTGAAGTGTCCTGAATGGCCTGTGTAAGATGCTGTGGTTGGTATGTAATGAATCTAGAAGGGTGCAGTCCCCTCTGCTGCCCCCCGTGGCCTTCCTGTCCTTTCACTGTCTCACTCCCTAAACATGCCTGGGAACCTTAGTGTGCAGAGCCCCACATGGAGTACCCTCCTGTCAGGAGCAGAGCCATGGAGCAGGACAGGCTGGACAGATGTAACTTCAGTTCCAGCTCTGCCATTTTTAAGATTTACGTCTTGAATGTTAACCTTTGCTCATCTGAATAAATGGAGAGAGCAGTAGCCCTCTTGTAAACCTTGTAAAGAATCAGATCAGAAAAAGAATGGAAGATAATCAGCACCATCGTCATAGTAACCACAGAGCTGGCATTATTGCTTTTTAAGACCTAAGCACCATGCTGCTCAGTTTGTATTACTTATTTTCTTTAGTATTCACAGCAGCCCTATAAGGTAGGGATGTCATTATCTTCATGTTTTAAGTGAAGAAAGTGTGACTTTGTTAAAAAAAATTAGTTTATCCAAGGTCATAGATTAGTAAGCAGTAGAGCTATTACTGAAACCTAGAATTGGTTCTAATTGGAAAAGGATTCTCTGTATCTTGTATAGCTACCCTGTCTTTCAGTATAGCTTTATTCTTGGGCTTTTAGAGACTTTTAAAGCATCTATTGGCATTTAAAAACTTAAGGGCCACCTTAAACTGTTATTAGCTGGACTTTGTTTCTTTACCCTTTGGCTGGTCTGACATCGGTGCCTGGTGCCTGCAGGAGGCGGGTGTATGTGGAGATTGGAGGATGGGGTTGAACAAACCTAGGCAATTTTTCTTAAAGTGAGGACCTAGGGGTTTTACTAAAAATGCAGATCGTTTAGCTCCTCTTTTGATGTACTAACTTGTAATTTCTTAAGGGAGACACTTGGGAACTATTCTTTACAAATGACTTGGTTTAAATTGGGGCCTCTTATTTGTCTGAAGCTTGAGAATCCGTGACAAGAGGAAGTGGGAAATGTTGGCGTCATAACTCCTGACTGTTGTGTAGTCTTAGTCCCAGCTGTCATGTAGGAAGCCAGTAGAGCAATTAAAATAAATGCTGGTGTGCAGGTTAGTAACCTTACACAGCTCATACAGACATACAGTCAACAGTAGGTGAATGTTTCCTTTTTGTTTTATTTTTTATAAATTTTTATTTGGGGGAATTTGGCATATATCATATTGTTCTTTTTCTCTAGTGGGGATAGTCCCTGCGAGGAATGGGTCTTGACTGTAGTAGAGTTAACATCCTATAAATGTGAAATCTGAGGGGGAAATTTAAGAGTATTTGGCAAATTTGCATATCATTTGTAAAGCTAGGAGTATATCTAAAGCTGGTTTTTCAAGTCTTTTAGAGAAACTGTCATATTGTGCCCTGATTTTCCATTTAGAAACTATGGTAATTTCAGGTTTGTGGCTAATATGAAAGCTGGTAATCAGTAGGACATGTTTTAAATATATAGTATTTATTTTAAACAAGGATTACTTTCATTATTTCACCCAAGACGAGCAGAACCAGGTGGTTCCAGAATTGGTTAGTTCAGTGGCTCCTGCTGGCTCCCCATGACTCTTGGCTCTCCCTGCATGATGGTTGTAGCTGGGCTTTGTGGGTTAAAGTGTGCAGGAAGAGGACACAGCCCTGCCTTTTGCCCACCCCCCATTCTTAAAAAGTTTTTTTTTTTTTAAACTAAAAATACTTGATTCATTCAGAAGAAGGCAGAAAGGAAGAACAAAGGAACAAAGAACACAGGAAATAAGCTGAAAACAAATCACAGGATTGTTAACTAAAACCCAACCATATTTATTATATTAACTGTATATGGACTAAATTATACTAGCTGCATATGGACTAAATATCCTGATTAGAAAGTGGACATTGACAGACTAAATTTAAGGAAGCAGGACCCTTGAATTCTTCTTGAACTTTGCTCTGGGATGCAGCTAAGTTGCTTTTAAACAGTTTGATCCTTTCAGGTCTTGCTTTGTTAGGTGAATATGCAGCAGTGCTCAACCTCAGGCCGATTTCCCCCACTCCTGAGGCCTTCTCCACAGCGTTTGAGTACTCCTCCAGTGCCTGGTGAATTTAGAGTTTTTCAGTCTCTGCCCCAGTTCTTAAATAGCTTTCTGAGATGTAATTGGCATATACTGAGCTGCACCTACTTTTGAGACGTGTGCTCGCGCACACCCCATGGCCATCCCCCCTCCACCAGGAGCGGTCTGCTCACTCTTAAAAGTTGCTCGTGCTCACGGCACGTGGGCCCCTTCCTCCTCCTCGCTTTCTCCTTTCATGAAATCTTTGAAGCTGTTAGGGAGAAAATTATATTGTTGAGGAAAAAGTTCCAGGTAGACAGGTATTTATAGTTTTCGCTTTTGTTTTCTTTTCGAGGATTGTAGCGGAAATAATACGATGATTGCAGGTGTAGGTTGCTGTATCACTTATAGAAAGTTTTAAGAAACAGGCGTATATTTTAGAACAGACTGAGAAGCTTGGCAGAGAAAATATATTTTCAGAAAGGTTGAAAAAAATGGCAGAGCGGGTGGCTGTAGTGGGAGGTGGCTGTAGTGCGAGGTGGCTGTAGTGGGAGGGGTGGGGGAGGGAGCGCCTCCTGCTGGCGGTGCCCCCTGGGTGCACTTGGAAGAACCATGTTCTTGGAGACCAAGTGCTTTTCTTGTCTTGGTTTTTCAAACAACCAGTACTTCTAATATGCTGAAAAAAACTAACAAATTCTAAGATGAAAGGGTAATAGAAATATAATCCCCACTTAACTGAAGGATATACTTAGCTCAAGTGCATTTTATTCTAGTGAATTGTCTGTTTTATTGAGTGACATTTTGGTGACATATTTATTTATATTTATAGATTCAAGTTTTTTTTTAATGCCCCATCACTGTAATCAACTTTTGGCTGGACATTCTCATTGTGCTCTCAGAGTACACTTGCTGAGATTAGTTTCTGCTGCAGAAAGCATTATATTGTTACGTTAATAGCCATTTTGTAAAGAATTAATAAAGTATATAGAACTCTGTTTTAATGAGTTTCTTCAACTGTCTCCTAGCTTCTCTGACTCTTTGAATTTTCTTGGCTTTTTATTTTTTATTTCTTTTTGGTTCTTGTGTGTATTTTGAAAGTATACGCCTGAGGTGAAAATGGCAGCGTTTCTGTCATGATTTAACCTTATTAGAAACGACGTTCTTTGTTCTGTGTCTTTAGTTGAGGAATGAGCCAATTCTCTGTGTTTATAAATGCTGGCTGGTCCTTGGCAAATAAACAGACAAAACCCCCAAAACACTGAAACAGCAACAACAAAAAACAACCCCCCAAAACTCAGAGCACAGATTGAGCATGTTGGAGAACGTGTTCTTTAAAAAGTTGTCCAGACAGTGAGAACTTAATATGGGTGAGCCTTTCTTTGGAAAAGTCTTCTTTGCTAGAACTCCACTGACTTGTTGGTCTTGTGAGAGTGAAACCTTGTATGTTTCTTACCGTAGTAATGTAAGTCACCCGTGTGGTTGTTCAGTTTTCTTTCCAATTTCAGATTGAGGGTAGGGTGTGTGCTAGTTGTGCTCCTAAAATTTGGGTAGTATAGGACTTTTGAACTTTGCTTATTTTATTTACTGTTAGTCATTTGGAAGAGGACTGTCTTTCTCTACCCCTTGCTGCGAAAGTGCTAGTTCTACCACTGATGGATTTATTTGGGGTCAAAGACCACCCTTCCCCCACCCCTCAGTTTTCACTTTTGTTGGTATCTATGAATTCAGTCTATTTGTAGTCCTTGAGGGACTCTCTTTGGGGCCCAGGAAGGGGGGACTAGGAGAGTGTTTTCTGTCTCAAATTTCAGCTTAAGCCAGTCTTTTGGGAAAAAGTAAAAAGTTACTCACGTCCCATGGCCTCTAGAATCTGGAGCAGAACTGTTGCTTCAACAGACCTCCGGTTAAGTAGGCAGGTGTCAGATTGTGTCTCTGGGAAAAAGGAAGTGTGTCCCAGATACCAGCCTCCGATGCAGCTCCTGGTTGTCGCAGCTGAATCCGTGCTCCCCAGATGTTCTGGCCCCAGTGGTCTCTATTTAGTCTCTCGGTCGTGTCTGACTTTTTGCCACCCCATGGACTGCAGCACGCCAGGCTTCAGGAATTTGCTCAGACTCATGTCCTTTGAATCGGTGATGCCACCCAACCGTCTCATCCTCTGTCGTCCCCTTCTCCTCTTGTCCTCAGTCTTTCCCAGCATCAGGGTCTTTTCCGGTGAGTCGAGTCTTTGCATCAGGTGGCCAGATTATTGGAGCTTCAGCTTCAGTATCAGTCTTTCCAATGACTATTTAAGGTTGATTTCCTTGAGGATTGATTGGTTTGATCTCCTTGCAGTCCAAGGGATTCTCAAGAGTCTTCTCCAGCACCACAGTTTGGAAACATCCATTATTTGATGTTCAACCTTCTTTATGGTCCAACTCTCACAACTGTACATGACTACTGGAAAAATCATGGCTTTGACTATATGGGCCTTTGTCGGCAAAGTAATGTTTCTGCTTATTAATATACCGTCTAGGTTGGTCATAGCTTTTCTTCCAAGGAGCAAGGGTCTTTGAATTTCATGGCTGCAGTCACCATCCACAGTGGTTTTGGAGCCCAAGAAAATAAAGTTTCTCACTGTTTCCATTGTTTCCCCATCTGTTTACCATGAAGTGATGGGACTGGATGCTAAATATTGAGTTTTAAGCCAGCTGTTTTACTCTCCTTTTCACCTTCATCAAGAGGCTCTTTAGTTCCTCTTTGCTTTCTGCCATTAGGGTGGTGGTGTTATCTGCATATCTGAGATTATTGTTATTTCTCCCAGTAGTCTTGCCCTCTTTTTACTTATTAAATTACATTCTAGGGGATCCTCCTGACCTAGGGATCGAATCCGGGTCTCCTGAATTGCAGTCAGATTCTTTACTGCCTGAGTCACCAGGGAAGCCCTAATTAGGTTCTAGGGTCCTTGAATATTAGAGGCATGGTAAACTCCTTCCTGGTAGCCCTTTCTTTCCCAAATAGCAAACACATGTGAAAAACATCGGCTAACATCCTTCATAGATTTTCTTTAAGTCACCTAAAATGTCATTACTGGCACAAATTTATTCAAATTGTCAGAACTTCTAAGTGCTTGGGTGGGGAGGGTTCTTGTTTGTGTTTATTACTTAGGTTATATTCAGTTTCGTGGATTTATTTGTGGAAACTTGATTGGTTGTAGTGCTTATAGGACCTGAGAGAGCAATTCCTTACCACTTGGAGAATCAAATCACGTTGGCCTAGACTGGTGTCTGATTTTTTTTTTTTTAAACTAAAAATACTTGATTCATTCAGAAGAAGGCAGAAAGGAAGAACAAAGGAACAAAGAACACAGGAAATAAGCTGAAAACAAATCACAGGATTGTTAACTAAAACCCAACCATATTTATTATATTAACTGTATATGGACTAAATTATACTAGCTGCATATGGACTAAATATCCTGATTAGAAAGTGGACATTGACAGACTAAATTTAAGGAAGCAGGACCCTTGAATTCTTCTTGAACTTTGCTCTGGGATGCAGCTAAGTTGCTTTTAAACAGTTTGATCCTTTCAGGTCTTGCTTTGTTAGGTGAATATGCAGCAGTGCTCAACCTCAGGCCGATTTCCCCCACTCCTGAGGCCTTCTCCACAGCGTTTGAGTACTCCTCCAGTGCCTGGTGAATTTAGAGTTTTTCAGTCTCTGCCCCAGTTCTTAAATAGCTTTCTGAGATGTAATTGGCATATACTGAGCTGCACCTACTTTTGAGACGTGTGCTCACCATATTTATTATATTAACTGTATATGGACTAAATTATACTAGCTGCATATGGACTAAATATCCTGATTAGAAAGTGGACATTGACAGACTAAATTTAAGGAAGCAGGACCCTTGAATTCTTCTTGAACTTTGCTCTGGGATGCAGCTAAGTTGCTTTTAAACAGTTTGATCCTTTCAGGTCTTGCTTTGTTAGGTGAATATGCAGCAGTGCTCAACCTCAGGCCGATTTCCCCCACTCCTGAGGCCTTCTCCACAGCGTTTGAGTACTCCTCCAGTGCCTGGTGAATTTAGAGTTTTTCAGTCTCTGCCCCAGTTCTTAAATAGCTTTCTGAGATGTAATTGGCATATACTGAGCTGCACCTACTTTTGAGACGTGTGCTCGCGCACACCCCATGGCCATCCCCCCTCCACCAGGAGCGGTCTGCTCACTCTTAAAAGTTGCTCGTGCTCACGGCACGTGGGCCCCTTCCTCCTCCTCGCTTTCTCCTTTCATGAAATCTTTGAAGCTGTTAGGGAGAAAATTATATTGTTGAGGAAAAAGTTCCAGGTAGACAGGTATTTATAGTTTTCGCTTTTGTTTTCTTTTCGAGGATTGTAGCGGAAATAATATGATGATTGCAGGTGTAGGTTGCTGTATCACTTATAGAAAGTTTTAAGAAACAGGCGTATATTTTAGAACAGACTGAGAAGCTTGGCAGAGAAAATATATTTTCAGAAAGGTTGAAAAAAATGGCAGAGCGGGTGGCTGTAGTGGGAGGTGGCTGTAGTGCGAGGTGGCTGTAGTGGGAGGGGTGGGGGAGGGAGCGCCTCCTGCTGGCGGTGCCCCCTGGGTGCACTTAGAAGAACCATGTTCTTGGAGACCAAGTGCTTTTCTTGGTTTTTCAAACAACCAGTACTTCTAATATGCTGAAAAAAACTAACAAATTCTAAGATGAAAGGGTAATAGAAATATAATCCCCACTTAACTGAAGGATATACTTAGCTCAAGTGCATTTTATTCTAGTGAATTGTCTGTTTTATTGAGTGACATTTTGGTGACATATTTATTTATATTTATAGATTCAAGTTTTTTTTTAATGCCCCATCACTGTAATCAACTTTTGGCTGGACATTCTCATTGTGCTCTCAGAGTACACTTGCTGAGATTAGTTTCTGCTGCAGAAAGCATTATATTGTTACGTTAATAGCCATTTTGTAAAGAATTAATAAAGTATATAGAACTCTGTTTTAATGAGTTTCTTCAACTGTCTCCTAGCTTCTCTGACTCTTTGAATTTTCTTGGCTTTTTATTTTTTATTTCTTTTTGGTTCTTGTGTGTATTTTGAAAGTATACGCCTGAGGTGAAAATGGCAGCGTTTCTGTCATGATTTAACCTTATTAGAAACGACGTTCTTTGTTCTGTGTCTTTAGTTGAGGAATGAGCCAATTCTCTGTGTTTATAAATGCTGGCTGGTCCTTGGCAAATAAACAGACAAAACCCCCAAAACACTGAAACAGCAACAACAAAAAACAACCCCCCAAAACTCAGAGCACAGATTGAGCATGTTGGAGAACGTGTTCTTTAAAAAGTTGTCCAGACAGTGAGAACTTAATATGGGTGAGCCTTTCTTTGGAAAAGTCTTCTTTGCTAGAACTCCACTGACTTGTTGGTCTTGTGAGAGTGAAACCTTGTATGTTTCTTACCGTAGTAATGTAAGTCACCCGTGTGGTTGTTCAGTTTTCTTTCCAATTTCAGATTGAGGGTAGGGTGTGTGCTAGTTGTGCTCCTAAAATTTGGGTAGTATAGGACTTTTGAACTTTGCTTATTTTATTTACTGTTAGTCATTTGGAAGAGGACTGTCTTTCTCTACCCCTTGCTGCGAAAGTGCTAGTTCTACCACTGATGGATTTATTTGGGGTCAAAGACCACCCTTCCCCCACCCCTCAGTTTTCACTTTTGTTGGTATCTATGAATTCAGTCTATTTGTAGTCCTTGAGGGACTCTCTTTGGGGCCCAGGAAGGGGGGACTAGGAGAGTGTTTTCTGTCTCAAATTTCAGCTTAAGCCAGTCTTTTGGGAAAAAGTAAAAAGTTACTCACGTCCCATGGCCTCTAGAATCTGGAGCAGAACTGTTGCTTCAACAGACCTCCGGTTAAGTAGGCAGGTGTCAGATTGTGTCTCTGGGAAAAAGGAAGTGTGTCCCAGATACCAGCCTCCGATGCAGCTCCTGGTTGTCGCAGCTGAATCCGTGCTCCCCAGATGTTCTGGCCCCAGTGGTCTCTATTTAGTCTCTCGGTCGTGTCTGACTTTTTGCCACCCCATGGACTGCAGCACGCCAGGCTTCAGGAATTTGCTCAGACTCATGTCCTTTGAATCGGTGATGCCACCCAACCGTCTCATCCTCTGTCGTCCCCTTCTCCTCTTGTCCTCAGTCTTTCCCAGCATCAGGGTCTTTTCCGGTGAGTCGAGTCTTTGCATCAGGTGGCCAGATTATTGGAGCTTCAGCTTCAGTATCAGTCTTTCCAATGACTATTTAAGGTTGATTTCCTTGAGGATTGATTGGTTTGATCTCCTTGCAGTCCAAGGGATTCTCAAGAGTCTTCTCCAGCACCACAGTTTGGAAACATCCATTATTTGATGTTCAACCTTCTTTATGGTCCAACTCTCACAACTGTACATGACTACTGGAAAAATCATGGCTTTGACTATATGGGCCTTTGTCGGCAAAGTAATGTTTCTGCTTATTAATATACCGTCTAGGTTGGTCATAGCTTTTCTTCCAAGGAGCAAGGGTCTTTGAATTTCATGGCTGCAGTCACCATCCACAGTGGTTTTGGAGCCCAAGAAAATAAAGTTTCTCACTGTTTCCATTGTTTCCCCATCTGTTTACCATGAAGTGATGGGACTGGATGCTAAATATTGAGTTTTAAGCCAGCTGTTTTACTCTCCTTTTCACCTTCATCAAGAGGCTCTTTAGTTCCTCTTTGCTTTCTGCCATTAGGGTGGTGGTGTTATCTGCATATCTGAGATTATTGTTATTTCTCCCAGTAGTCTTGCCCTCTTTTTACTTATTAAATTACATTCTAGGGGATCCTCCTGACCTAGGGATCGAATCCGGGTCTCCTGAATTGCAGTCAGATTCTTTACTGCCTGAGTCACCAGGGAAGCCCTAATTAGGTTCTAGGGTCCTTGAATATTAGAGGCATGGTAAACTCCTTCCTGGTAGCCCTTTCTTTCCCAAATAGCAAACACATGTGAAAAACATCGGCTAACATCCTTCATAGATTTTCTTTAAGTCACCTAAAATGTCATTACTGGCACAAATTTATTCAAATTGTCAGAACTTCTAAGTGCTTGGGTGGGGAGGGTTCTTGTTTGTGTTTATTACTTAGGTTATATTCAGTTTCGTGGATTTATTTGTGGAAACTTGATTGGTTGTAGTGCTTATAGGACCTGAGAGAGCAATTCCTTACCACTTGGAGAATCAAATCACGTTGGCCTAGACTGGTGTCTGCAGCTTGCAGTGGGGGTTAAGCTGGTAGAAAGTTTGGGCTAACACGTTTTTCTGAGTCCGTGAATTTTAGAAATGATTTAGAAGACTTGAAAGGCATCTATAAGTGCTGTCTCCTCTTGTTGTCAAGAAGTTTTTAAATAAATGCTTGTGTTTTGGTAATGAATGGGTACATATATTGGATCTGAATGTACCTTTTCTCATTTTTAATGGGAAATATTTTAATAAAACAAAACTTGGCTAATGGTAAACTTGCTGACTTCTTGCCTTTTCTTGTAAACATGCTTAAAGTGGTCTGAATAACAGTGCTACTAAAACAACATCTGCATTGTTTTGATGGGGTATTGATTCCTTCTGTAGTGTTCAAAATTGCTTGCATGCCTCCCAGCAACAAATTCATATATGACAGACTTTACTGGAGAGGAGCATCCCAGATAAATGAAAGGCTAGTTTACTTTTCAGTAGCTCTGAAACTTTAAAATAAAAGTCGTGTTTTTAGAAATGTGGCCTTGAGGCACTAACACACTTGTATTTAGTGCATGAAGCTCTGCCAGTTATTTCTTAACAAAACCTAATCAGGGGGAACAAAAATTCTTATAGAGTTTATTTATTGATAGCTCTAAGCCACCAGAAAGAATATCCTATTCCTCTTAATAAAATCCTGTGGGGCAGTTGTCTTTATTTTAATAGGAAAGTATTCGGGAAATTTGATTTTATCAAGGTAAACTCAAATGTTAGATATTGTAAGATTGAAGCTAACCTTGGAGGCTGGAAGAAGGAATGGTACTTAAGTTCTTGCTAGTGATGCTCCCTTTTCCCCTCTTAGAGAGGCATTATTTCTATTGCCTGTTACAATTCACTGTACAGCAAGAAGCAAAGAAATGTGATTGGATCCTTAAATCAGGAAATGTAGCCCACTCAAGTTTAGTTTTAGAGAGAAGACTGAAGATCATTAGTAAATAAAATAGTAGTCATTTTATTTACTAGTGAAAGGAATATGGAAATTATTTACTGTAACTCCTAATTGTTATACTTGCTATTGCCGCAAAGTTAAGTGTGTTTGTCATGATCTCTGCGGTGGCTACATGATGCAAAACAAAACCATAGCTCTTTTGTCCTTTTAAGGTTCATTAATGTCCTTTTTTGTTTGTTAATGAGGGAAATGAGTAAATAACAGAAAATTGAGGCCTCAACTGTCATACACTTTTTTCCATTGTTAAGATATTCCTTATGTCAAGCTTCTATTAATTCTGTGTAATTCCAGTAGAGATAGCAAGTTATTTTGCTTAAAATGTCTTTTCTCCCCTGTGCAGTGAGAGTTGAATGTGAGAACAGATCTTAATAGATATAGTTACACAGTTTATTTTATCATGTATCACTTTATTGCTGTCTTCTAGAACATTGTTATACTAAATGTTCCAATAATGGAAATTTTATGCAGCTACTTCAAATGAAACAAATTTGCAAAAACTCAATTTTGGAATTCATTCCTTGAGGAGAGGAAAAAAAATCCTCACCACGCTGTGACCAAATTAGATTTCTGATATGCTGGCAACTTAACAAACAGTGTCATTTCCTGAAAACGGGGCATGGGGTCCAGTGGAAATGTTAGTACTTCAGTCACTTGTAATGGGGGATATTTGTGGTTTAATATGATTGAATGGTTAAATTTTTATTTAAAAAAGGTAATTAAAATTTCGTTTTGTACCTAATTAAAAATGGCTCGACATGGACTCAGCAGTGACTGTGTTCAATTACAGGGGGCGTCTTCTTTTCAAGAACTTGAGTTTGATTCTGGGAGGTGCGAGTTTTACTTACTGGAGCTCCTTTGTTTTGCAGAGATCATGATGCAGCCGTCCTTTTGGATTTCTTTTTAATAATGTGTGACCCTTCACCTTTGATCCCCTGACCTGCATTACCTTGGTAACCATTTCATTTTTTAATTTAATTTCATTTTTTGATTTTGGTGTACAAGCTGTAACATTTCATCTCTCAGAGTGTAACACGCTGATTTCCTCAAATAGCGATACCTCTTTGAGCGATAAACTTGCAAAATGCTGTCTTCGTTTTCTGTATTAAAATTCATTTCAGTTTTTAAAATAAAGTGTAATCTGTGTTTTCATCCTTTTAAAATTTTAAGTTTAATGAGTGCATTTCCCCACACAGTATATTTCCTCTTCTATTCATGTTTTGCAGTAGCCAGATGAACTTGGTGTTCACATGTAACTTGCACACACCCCAGACACCCACATCTCCTCCCCCACCCCACTCCCATCCCTACCCCCGTG
>SJYX01017996.1:138627-232047 GCA_006410675.1 Oreotragus oreotragus | reverse complement strand
GCCCCACCCCTCATGGTCACCACACACACTTCCCCCACCATCACCACGGTCACCACACACCCCTTCCTTTGCAGATTCACTCTCCTTCTTTCAGAAATGGTGGCAACTTGAACTTAACTGGTCTCCGCTGCCACGTTCTACCACTTCACATTACATTTTATAGTCTCAAGTGTTGGTGGAAGAAAACGTTTAGCCCTTGAATTCCACATATGGGCTGGAAGATAAGAAAGTTGTCTCATTCCCAAAATTCACCTTTCCCCTTTCTTCAGTATTTTATCCTTTATTTGAGATGTAAGTTAAGAATGAATGACATTTCTAATGTGATCAGACGTGTCCTCTGCTGAAACCTGGTTAGTTTGCTCTGCTGGTCCATACGCCAGACTGACTGCTTTATGCCGCATGCTATTTCATGACTGCTTTTCAGACAATGCATTTGCAACTGTATTCCACTTTTCAGAAAACTCTTATTCAAAAGCAAAAGAAAAACCTTGAGATTTAAAAATAAAAGTCAAACGTAAGTTAATTCTTTGAACTGGCAAGATATTCCTGAGAAATCGTGTTCTTTAAAAAAAAGAAAAGAAATCATGTGACATCTTGTAGCATGGCCTGCTGAAGCACAGATTATTTTCTAAGTGTCTCATTATTTTATTCTCCAACATTTAATGCTGATGCTTTAATTGCACACAGCTGAAGCTGCTAAATGAGCACTGAAATGGATTTAAGTCCTCTCTGAGCTTTGTTGATACCTATAAAAGTTTATATCATTCATTAGAACCACAAATTGAAATTAGTTGTAGTGAGCTGCTCATCGGAGATCGGAACGCTCATGAACACTTCTTCAGGCCTCCTTGCTCGTCTTTGTCTGTTATACTTAACGGACCTGGGAAGCTGTCCTTGGCTTGTCGGGTGTCTTTTCACAGAATTGCAGAATGTCAGAGCTGTGAAGTATGAGTAGGTAAAACATCCTATGATTACAGAGCCAGAAAGGGCATGAATGTTCCAGGAGTGGGAGCAGCTTACTTATCCAACCTTGCATTTTAAGGTGATTTTTTTTTTTTTTTTTTAATGATAATGCTTTCAGAGTTGTGTGGGAATGTTTTCCAGGTTGCATCCTTTTATGTGTTCCTCTCGAGCACGAGAAGAAGGATAACGTGTGGCTCAGAGTTTGCTGAAGAGACATGGCAGGGCTGGAGGGGCTGTGATCCACTCTGCTTCCTAAGCAGTCCTATGCCTGCCTGACTCCCGAGGCAGAGCTGGCTGCTGGTCCCCAGAGAGTCCCAGCTCCCTGCTGACAGAATCAGGGCCTCTTGACATCTCTCCGAAGGCTTCAGGTACTCTGAAGACAGACACTTTAAGTCCAGTAGGAGCTGAGGAGACAGTTAATAGGCACCCGGGAGAAATGTCTTTATTGTGATAATTTTTATTTTGCAATTTAGTCAGAGAGAGGTAGTATGCATACGTCACATTTGTTACCTATTGTCAGTGAGCAGCGCTTACTTGGTTAGTATTTAGGAATTCTAGTGAGTTGTAAGTCACCTGGATGTCGTTTCTGTGAGCATGAGTCGGTGAGAAAACCCTAGGCTGAGAGTCAGAAGACCTGGTTTGGACCAGCAGGGTCTCTGGATGAGCCAGGGGTCTCTTGTGAGGTAGCGACGCACAAGACTCAAAAACTCAAATAGAAAGACTTCAAAAGGCTTTCATGTTGTGGTTGAAATCAGTGAAATCATTTGTTCCACTTAATGTACAGGGGTTTGTAGAACATTTCATTGATTCGACTTCAGTTTTATCCTGTGTGAAACGTGGGGACTGTGTGTCTCCTACTAGCTTTTTAGGGTTGTTGGCAGGATAAAGGAAAATGCATGACGGACACCCTGGGAGCCCAGAAGAAAGGTGGCTTTGAAATGGAACCTCATGCGAGGGCTGTGCTCTTGGCAGCCGCAGTCTTTGTGCTGGGAAGACGTGGTAGTGAGGGCTCTGGTGATGGGTCGGGAGCTCGGCCACCTTGCATGGAATCCTGCCTCCCACCTTGGCCCCTTGCAGGTGGCCTGGCGGAGACCATCATCTAACCTTTCTGTGCCTCAGTTTCCTCCTCTTTAAAATAGGGTTGATGGGGCTTCCCTGGTGGCCAAGCGGTAAAGAATCCGCTTGTAATGCAGGAGACACGGGTTCGATCCCTGGGTTGGGTAGATCCCCATGGAAAAATTGCCTTCCGCAAAACTGGTCCCTGGTGCCAAAAAGGTTGGGGACCACTGATTTATGGGAATAACCAGTGCTAGCTCAGATGCTTCAAGTTAAACCTGGGTTCTTAACCATTTAACAAGACAAGTTTAGATAATTAAGAGCCTGTTGGCCCTTTAATGATAGGTTCTTTGGTTTTGGCTAATTTAGGCTAAATTAGGAGATGCACAAAAGACCCATGGGCGAGACCCCCATCTTTTGCTTAGTCAGCACTTGCTCATTCTCTCAGCTTCAGTCAGCTCTCTAGCGAGCTGAAGAGTCAGAAAGCATTCAGAGGTTTTTGCTTTGCTGTGAGAGGCTTCAGTGCTCCATCCTCAGTAGAATAAGGAAGAAGGAAGTCACTGCTGTGTGTCCTGTTTCCCCAAGGGTTTCCACATAATTACCTACATTTATCTATGAGCTCCATGGTGTTTGTTAACTCCGCCTGGTCCCTGAGAACACCGATGCACAGGCAGGTTAAATGAGCTCCTTTGGGGTCACCCCTAGTGGGTCACAAAACTGGGTCTTGAGTCCAGGACTTCAGTCCAGGTACTGCCCTTCTGGGACCTGCTGCCTTGTGTTTGCTGGCAAACCTGGCGGCTCCCCTGACAGGAAATTCTGCCCTCCTCTGCACACAATCCTGTCAGAGCTACCTGTCCTCAGCTACCAGCACCCCTGCCTTGGTCAGGCCTTCAGTGCCCCTGGCAGGAAGGCCCTGCCTTCACATGGCGCCTGGAGGGGCTCCGGGCAGTGACTTCCTTGCTCTTCCTCTTTTCTACACAGCTTTAAATTGTGGAGCCCTGACCTCATCCCAGGCTTGGGGCTGCCAGTTGAGAGAGACCGTTGATCTGCAGCGTGGAGAGACACGGGATGTTTATGGTGTTTACAGCAAGGCACACCTGGAACTGATGTGTGCACATGTGGACTCGTGCATCTTGCACACGGGCTGGTGCTGTTAGTTGTTGAGTTGCAGTGTAAACTACAGTGGCCTTCATGGGTAGTTTGGTGGTTTACCCACCAGCCACCTTCCTGTGGGAGGAGAGAGTCCATCTTACCTCAGTAGGAGGTAGTCTTCTGAGAGCGGGCATCTTAACCATCACAGAAACCAGGTTGGAGATTGCTTGTGGGGCAAAATGAAGCAGTGGGTGGTCTCTCCTTTGCCTTTTCACTCTCTTTTCTCTCCCCGTCTCGTGTGCATTTATTCTTCAGTTCCTCCTTCCCTTTCCTCTCCAACCCTTCTCTTATTCTCCTCTTGTTTCACTTTCTCTCCATCATGTACCAAATACTTCTGAATGTATCTGTTGTCAGGCTTTAAACACTTGAAATCCTGCAAGGGGCCTGGTGTTGTTTCTTGTAGTTGATTCCATGTGTCCTGGGACTTGTCTTTCAGAGGTGAAGGTGCTCCCTGAATCACTCCAAAAGTTGTCAGATTTTGTTTGTGATCATCAACCTTGAGTTGGGTGGTATATCTCGGGTAGATAATTTGGCACGGCTGTTTGAGAAACACCATAACTAACTAGGACTGAGTGTGGGGCAGTGATGGACTTACCCCTCTAGTGGCACCTGCTTCCAGCTTTCGGTGTGTTTGCTGCTGGAAGGTCTGCGGTCAGGTGTCAGGCCCCCCGTCTGGTGCGGAGAAGCCGCTCCTGAGAGGACAGGCCCTTTCCAGAGGCCTTCAGTCCACTCAGTTGTGCTGCCCGGGGTGTGTGGGTGTCCCGTGGCCATGCATGGTGGCCTATGTGCCTTGGGAGGCCACAGGAAGTGCCTGACCCTGGTGGCTAAGGTGGTGGAGGAGGGGCTGAGCAGACCCCTTAGGGGCTGTTCTTATGGCATTTAACTCCTCAGGAGGCAGTGAGGAGGATAAGAAACCTGGTCCAACTGTGGAAGATACTTTTTCCATTCTTCAGTGAACATCTGCCCTCATCAGCAAGGGGGTGACTGCTGGCTGAGGCGGCAGTAGGGACGCTGCACAGGCAGAGCACGTGGGATGCAGCTCCTGTCTGTTCTCTTTGGCAGTTGTCCTCTCCCGGGAAACCGGGGCCCTGGTTGCCATGGCACCAGGTGACACGCCTCAGAATCACAGGCTTTAGACCACGGGACAGATGTGGGTGCTTGCACAGCACGTGGATGGTCAGCCTGCGATGCCCCAGTCCTCCCCTCTCTCCTTATGGATCCTTTGGAGTGTTTTTCCCCCTCTCAGCCCCTTGTTTCCCCCACCGGGAGAAGCCAAAGGACTTTTTCTCCTCCTTCTGTAGTGGTGGGAGAAGGACTGACAGCGAGGGGGGCAAGTTGGTGGCAGCATTTAACTCTGGGTTTCTCTTACCTGCCCTGGCATGTGTTCCACTGTCTGACACGAGTGCTGGCACGTAAGAGACACCCAGCCAACGTTCACTCTCCTTTCAGCTCTCATTAGCGCAGGTAATTAAGAACAGGAGCTGATAGACAGCACATATCTGTGCAGAGATATATCTGTAATTAAAGTTTTAATTAAAGAAACACCAGACCAGGCAGATGGTTCTGATGCCCGCATCCTGTAAACCAAACAACCACGGCTTTTCGATCTTGCAAACAAGCAGAGCAGAGTAGCGACAGCGCTCCCAGAAGTAGACCAGAAGGCAGAGGTCGTCTTATTAACTAGCCACAGTCGAATCTTGGTAGCAGTCTCTGCTACACCAAACCCAGGGATAATCATCGCAGTTTGAAATGGAAATTCAGTACATCAAAGTTATGTCCCAACGAAAGCCTTTAAGCCTCCAGTCAAGGGCATTACCAGAGCCCAGCTGGTATATCACAAGGCATGTGGTTTTGTGCTAGATCACAAAAGCTGACAAAGTGTTATTTGGGATCATCAGCTAAATACAGTATTAAATTAGAGAGCTACCATCCTGACTGTTCAGGTTTGGCTCCCCATGTAGCAGGGCAGGACAGAGCTGGGACGGATGCCGCCTGCCTCCTGTGTGTCCTCTGTTCCGGGTCATGGTGACCTCAGTGGCCAGCCAGCTGCAGAATGAAAAAAATGAAACCATTCCTGGATTAACAGGAAAAGATGAATTTCAGGTCTTGTCACTTCTGAGAAAAACCCGCCCCCAGGCTGTGTCCCTGTCATCAGGAGGCTAGAGCCACCCAGGAGGTGGGCAGGCAGTTCACTCTGACCTCTGGGGTTCTTCCCCCACTGACTCCCCTAGTTTCTTACCCTTCCTCATAATCACTTACATATCCAGGCACATGGTTTTCTGACATTTGTTGCAGGCAGGCACTTCTACACCTGAATTCTCCGCTAATGGACATAAATGTGTTTTTTACCACCGACATCTCACTCACTCGTTCTCACTTGGTAGAACCAACACTAAAGGCGTTCATTTCTTATTTCATGGGGAAGCATTTTAAAGGGGCAGGAGAGTAGTTGTCTACTCTGGCGGGTGACCATGTTGTCCTGTGTCTTTAAAGGAAGTAGGATTCTGACTGGAAGAAGAGCCATGTTATACCAGGACGTGTATGAGTGTGAATATCTTCCCATTAAAGGCCCGACCCCAGGATGTAAGGACTCGTAGTACTTTAGCTCGTGTTAGTGCTGTTTATCAGTCAGAACTCAGTCATCTTAGGAGAGCTGCCGTATCCTGCCGGGGTCCAGCCCCGGTGGATCCAGGGAATTCGAAGCGGCGATGGCGTTGGCGAGGAAAACTTATTTACCCAGCAGTATCCATGGTACTGTGGTGGTTGTGAGTGTTGGGGGTGTGAGATGGGTGGATGAAAGTTTTTTTATAACCACCATTTTGCTTAGGAAAGACTTTCATTGATGAGATGTTCTTTTTTTTTAGAAGTCAATTAAGTGTCAGCTGCTTTGACTAAATAGTCTTTTGTGCTTGTGCCCAGGAAGTGTTGTTAGACCTGTATAGAGCTGTGCTACTAGGTATTAAGTTGGTGTTTTACTTGCGGAATTGGAATCCAACTGTGGGGTCCGTGTCTTCTGTAACTTAGTTAGAGAGTCGAACACATGAGCCCTGAGTGTACAGCACAGTTTGTGACTATAGGAGACTATCTATGAGTGACCCTGCTGCCCCTCAGAGCCTGGCTTTGAGAGCTCATGTCCAGGTTTCACCCTGGAGAAGAACACCAGAAGCCCACTGGAATAGTCAGGGTTTTTTTCTCTTGCTGCGGCGGGGTTTTAAGAGAGTTTTGCCGTCCCCGATAGCTGTATGACATTGGGGGCTAGGGCAGTGTTCTCCACTCCTCGAGAGAGACTTAAATTCAAAACATTTATCCATTTGTCCCATAAATATTTACCCAGTGCCCAGTAGCAGGCACTGTCCTAGGTATAGGAGTAAAGCAGTAAACAAAGCGAGGCCTGCTTTCAAAGAGCCTATTTTCTGGTTGGCCGGGAGGAGTTAGAAACAAAAAGGTGACAGTGAGTGACTGCACACCCCACTTTGAGGACCTCATCAGCGCTCAGAACACTGAGGAGACGGGTGCTGTTACTGTCCCCGATTCACAGAGAGGGAAACTGAGACACGGAGAGGTTTAAAAATAACTCACCCAGGGCCACAGCTCCAGTGCTGCTGGCATCCAGCCCAGGTTGTCTGCCTCCAGGTCTCATGGACACTGGGCCATCTTGTTTGCCTGTTAAAAAATGGCCTAATCTGTTTATTTCTACCTGGATAAAGAAATAAATACTGTATGATAATAAGTGTGACAAAGAACAGTGAATGTTCTGGATGTTGATGTGGATGTGTGTGCACACAGGCGCTGCCTTGGCTGGTGTGGAGGGAGCAGCTGTCTCTCCTACGGCGATTTGAAGGAAGTGGCACTGTGATTCATGTAGATATCCAGGCGGAGGGTACTCCACGCAGTGGGAACAGCAAAAGCAAAGGTCCCGGGGTAGTTGTGGGCTCAGGAGTAGCAAAAGAGAGTCACAAAGGCCTCTGTGGTCGCATGGGTAAGGACAGTGGAGGGGAGCAGATGAGGTGGTTGGGCCTTGTAGGGCGTGGGCAATTCTTTGGTTTCACTGAATCAGAAGGGGAGCCAGCCAAGAATTTTTGAGCAGGAAAATGACGTGATTAAAACAGTCACTTTGGGAGCTTCCCTGGTAATCCACTGGCTAAGACTCTGAGCTTCCACTGTAGGGCGCACGGGTTCGGTCTGCTCGTCAGGGAACTAAGATTCCAAATGCTGCATGGCTTGGCCAAAACATATATAAAGGGATCACTTTCCATGCAGGGCAGAGAGTAGTTTAGGGCAAAGGCTGGCTTACCTTGGCCCCAGGGCCAAATCCAGCCGCTGCCTGTTTCTGGGCGGCCAGCAACCTGAGGAGGCTCTTTACGTTGCTAGAGGGCGGGAAAGAAGTGAGATGGCTGAGAAACTCTGCGGCACGTGAAACGTGCATGAAATTCAGGTTTCAGTGTCCGTTCACGCTCCGGTTTTATTGGCACAGAACCACGCTCAGTTGTCTGCGTAGTGTGTGAGGCTGCTTTCAAGCCGCGACAGCCACATTGAGTAGTTGCAACAGAGACCATCTGGCTCACAGAGCCTGAGATATTTACTCTCCGGCTCTTTAAGAAAAAGTTTGTTGATCCCTGGTTTAGGGGGGCCAGGGATGGAGGCAGGGAGACTCGTGAAGAGACTGTTGCAGAGCCCTGTGGTGGCTCGTCTGGACCAGGGCAGCGAGAAGTGGTCAGATGCTGGATGAATTTCAGGGGAAGAGCTGAGTGGTTGTCTGCAAACGTGAGGAGTTGGGGATGATGCCGATGTTTTTGCACCGAGCAACTGGAAATGCAGTTCCCATTCACTGAGATGGGGAAGACTGGGAGCAGCAGGTGAGGGAGATGGGCCAGGAGACAGCCCTGTGTTGTGTTAACGTCACGATGCCATGTGGATAGGTGCAGTAGGCGGGCAGTTTAGAGGAGGGGGTCTCGACTTGAGCCAGGCTCCTCACTGTTGTCAGTGGATCGAAGGGTTGTAAAACTCTGGAATAATGGAAGCCGGTAGGAGGTGTGAATGGATGGAGCACAGAGGTACTCAGCGATGAGAGGAAGGGGAGAAGAGGGAGCAAAGGAGGCGAGAAGGAACTGCACGGAGGGAAACCAGGAAAGTAGAGTGTCTTGGAGGAGCGTGTGTCAGAGCAGAGAACAAGGTCGTCTGTGTCAAACCTTCTAAAGTCACGTGAGATGCAGGCTGAGAGCTGACCCTGGGCCTGGCAGCGTGGGTCACTGGTGACTTTGATACGAGCCAGATGAATGAAATGGCAAGGGTGTCACTGACTCCAGCTGGTTCAAGCACAAACGGGAGGAGGGGAAGCAGAGCAGGTGCTTTGGAAGCTGTGTTTTCTGCTGCCCCAGTGTGGGCTGGGAGGATGCTGAGCTGGATTTGATCTAGGTTTGGAAGTCTGCCTGGGGAGTGCTGGCAGGGGAGGGGCAAGGGAGCGGAACACCTGTGTGACGGTGGGTAGGGGCCTCTGGACCAGGCAGGGGGCAAAAGTGGAGCATGAGTGAGAGGCGGGGCAGCAGGAGGCCTTGGGTCACCGCACTCAAGGGGTTGCTGTTTAGTTGCTCAGTCATGCCTAACTCTCTGCAACGCCATGGACTGTAGCCCACCGGGCTTTTCTGTCCATGGGATGACCCAGGCAAGCATACTGGAGTGGGTTGCCATTTCCTGCTCCAGGGGATCTTCCTGGACCAGGGATCGAACCCACCTCTCTTGCATTGGCAGGCGGATTTTTTTTACTGCTGAGCCACGAGGGAAGCCCATGCATTCAAGGAAGTAGGGCCATAGAATTGTTGGAGTAGGGATAGTCAGAGTGGGATGCTTGAACTTGATGTTGTGAAGGGGTGCAGTTGTGGTGACCATCAAGGTCTAGAGCAGTGCCGTCCAGTAGAATATAGTGTGACCGATGTGTAATTTGTAATGATCTAGGAGCCATATTTTAAAACAGTATAAAGAAGTGAAGTTAATGTTAGTAAAGTATTTTATGTAGCCCCATGTATCTCGAGTATTATGTGAATTGAGGGCAGGAGGAGAAGGGGAAGACGGAGGATGAGATGGTTGGATGTCATCACCGACTCGATGGACATGGGTTTGGGTAGACTCTGGGTAGACACCAACTCTGGCAGTTGGTGATGGATAGGGAGGCCTGGCGTGCTGCAGTTCACGGGGTCGCAAAGAGTTAGACACGACTGAGCGACTGAACTGAACTGATGGTCAATATAAAAACTGTTGAGGTGTTTTGTCTTTATTTTGTACTTAGTTCAGACTCAGCACATCTCAAAAGCCACATGCGACTTGTAGCTACCATACTGGATAGCCTAGGTCTCGGAAATGACCATGGAAGTGCAGTCCAAGGGTGTCAGAGGGCCAGGAACAGGGAGGCCGAGGCTTGTGACCGATTATCTTTGTGGTTTGAAAGCACTTACGATCCTGATGAGATGAGCAGGTTGGAAAGGGAGGCTGGGACCCTTGTTAGGGTTGCTGCGCCAGTGGCCTCTACTCTTCGCCTTCTGCCCACTGTGAAGTGTTTCCTGCCCAATCCTGTCGTTTCTCAAAGCATCTGTGATGTTTTGGGCAGTTGCTCTTGCCTCCAGGCAGATCAGAGTGGTAATTCCTTGGAATTGGGAATTCACGGCAAGATTTCTGAGTCACAATAATAGCAGAACACAGGGCCATAGTTTTTCCAGGATCTCCCTAGTAGGGCAGCTTTTCACATGAGTTTTTACTTTTATCTTTTAGATTCTTGGTTTTGTCACATCTTTAGATTCCTAGATTTTGGCATAATCCTTGAATTCTGTGGGCTTCCCTGATAGCCCAGCTGGTAAAGAATCCGCCTGCAATGCAGGAGACCTACTTGGGTACAATTCCTGGGTTGGGAAGGTCCCCTGGAGAAGGGAATGGCTACCCACTCCAGTATTCTGGCCTGGAGAATTCCATGGACTGTATAGTCTATGGGGTTGCAAAGAGTTGGATACGACTAAGCAGCTTTCACCTTGCAAATTCTGTTAGTTATACTTAACAATCCTAAATGTGTTTGAATCCCTGAAGAAGCTCACGTTTACTAGCTTTTTGAGATAGTCTCGTGATACAGAACCTGCCTGCCCTCTGATGCTTTTAAAAGGCAGGCATGGCCCAGCCATTTATTATGCAAAGAATTTAAATACACACACACACACACACACACACACACACCATTTATTATGCAAACAATTTAAATACACACACACATAGACACACAGAGGCATACCTTGGAGATATTGTGGGTTTGATTCCAGACCACTGCAATAAATTAAATAATGCAATAAAGCAAATCACATGGATTTTTTTGGTTTCCCAGTGCATTTAGAAGTTACGTTTACACTATACTATAGTCTGTTAAATGTAGAATGCTAGCCTTATGTCTAAAAATAATGTTTCAGTTCAGTTCAGTCGCGCAGTCGTGTCCGGCTCTTTGCGACCCCATGAATCGCAGCACGCCAGGCCCCCCTTGTCCATCACCAACTCCTGGAGTTCACTCAAACTCACGTCCATCGAGTCAGTGATGCCATCCAGCCATCTCATCCTCTGTCGTCTCCTTCTCCTCCTGCCCCCAGTCCCTCCCAGCATCAGAGTCTTGTGAATGTATGTACTTTAATTAAAAACATACTCTTTTCCCAAAGATGTTAACTGTCATTGAGCCTTCTAGCTAGTCATAATCTTTTTGCAAGAGTAACATCAAAGATCTCTGATCAGAGATCATCATAACAAATAGAATAATAATGAAAAAGTGAAATATTTTAAGAATTACCAAAACATGACACACAGACGTGAAGTATGCAAATCCTGTTGGAAAAATGGTGCCAATAGACTTGCTTGATCCAGGGCTGCCACCAGCCCTCAGTTTGTAAAAAACCAGAATATCGTGAAGTGCAGTAAAATGAGATGTGCCCGTGGGTGTGTGTGTGTGTGTAGGTGTCAGCTTTGATCCGCAGTGTATATTTAAAATTGATAAACATTTATGGGTGGTCAGAAGGCTGTTTATTTTAACCCTTTGTGGGCAGTGCATGTGTGCGTGCATGTTCACTTCCCAGTTGGCTCAGTGGTAAAGAATCCACCTTCTAATGCAGGAGCCACAGGAGACATGGGTTTGATCCCTGGGTTGGGAAGATCCCCTGAAGGAGGAACTGGCAACCCACTCCAGTATTCTTGCCTGAGAAATCCCATGACCAGAGGGGCCTAGCAGGCTACAGTCCATGGGGTTGCAAAGAGTCAGACAAGACGGAAGCGACTGAGCATGCACGCACAAACACTGATGGTAGGTCAGAAAACTCCTCCTTTTTAGCATACTGTAACACAGGGAAAGTGAACTTTTGGAAAGGGTGAACGGAACACTTCAGCTACACGCATGTTCTTACTCCTTCCCATACCAGTAATGAACCCCAGGGAAAAAGGTGAATGGATACCCTGATTCTGTCCCTCGTTGTTGTTTTCTGTATTAAGCCCAAATCCTCAAAAGTTCTGCCAGCCCCCGTGTTAGGAGGAGCCCACCTTGCGCCTTGTGGCTCAGCTGGTTAAGAATCCGCCTGCAATGCAGGAGACCTGGGATCAATCCCTGGGTTTGGAAGATCCCCTGGAGAAGGGAAAAGCTACCCATTCCAGTATTCTGGCCTGGAGAATTCCATGGACTGTAGAGTCCATGGAATCACAGAGTCAGACATGAGCGACTTTCACCTTGAGCCTTGTGTCTGAGTCTTTGTCCTTAGATGACTTCACGTTGAAGGAGTCATTGGTGGTTGATTTCTTGTGAGATGATGTCGTGAGAAAGCAAGATCTACCCCAGTAGTCTGCGTCCCAACTTCAGGAACCCCTTGATCATCACAGAGAATCCGCCTGGTCCCTCACTGTGCACCTTTATATAAATATCATGGCCTTCTCGCTCACTGTGTTCATACAGAAGAAAAGACTCAATAGCTACAATTTAGTAATAAAGCTTACTCATTGCATAAGTTTTCTTAAACTGTCTTTATTCTAATTAAAATGTTTTCCATCTGATAGGGAAATGAACACTAAGAGCTGGAAATTAAGCAAGAAATTAAAATAACATTAATGGCTTAATTACAGTTTGTCTTGAGGTTTTTCCTGCTCAGTAAGTGGTGTTTTGCTTAGAAAGTCACTCCTTTACATATAAATCTTTATGACAAATGGACTGGAATGTATCCCAGCAAAGGAAGAAGTATTTTATGATGGAATTTGTAAATTATAACATAGTTATGTAAGAGAACCACAGGACTAGCTTTTTAAAAGCATCATTAGCGTAATTACTTAATTTGGTACACACACAATTCTAGATTCTTTGAAAGTAAAGGTCAGTGTGTCTAGGAGACCATGAAGATGAGCTTTTGGACTTTTGTTCATTTTTAAAATTTATACCCGGTCACTTGTCATCATCTTCCTGTAATTCTTGCCTCAGAAAATCTAAAATATAACATTTAAATTTGTACTGTGTTCATACAGAAGAAAAGACTCAATAGCTACAATTTAGTAATAAAGCTTACTCATTGCATAAGTTTTCTTAAACTGTCTTTATTCTAATTAAAATGTTTTCCATCTGATAGGGAAATGAA
This sequence comes from Oreotragus oreotragus, assembly GCA_006410675.1. Taxonomy (NCBI): domain Eukaryota; kingdom Metazoa; phylum Chordata; class Mammalia; order Artiodactyla; family Bovidae; genus Oreotragus; species Oreotragus oreotragus. Next base: position 219,250 of record SJYX01017996.1, on the reverse strand, counting down.
CACTAAGAGCTGGAAATTAAGCAAGAAATTAAAATAACATTAATGGCTTAATTACAGTTTGTCTTGAGGTTTTTCCTGCTCAGTAAGTGGTGTTTTGCTTAGAAAGTCACTCCTTTACATATAAATCTTTATGACAAATGGACTGGAATGTATCCCAGCAAAGGAAGAAGTATTTTATGATGGAATTTGTAAATTATAACATAGTTATGTAAGAGAACCACAGGACTAGCTTTTTAAAAGCATCATTAGCGTAATTACTTAATTTGGTACACACACAATTCTAGATTCTTTGAAAGTAAAGGTCAGTGTGTCTAGGAGACCATGAAGATGAGCTTTTGGACTTTTGTTCATTTTTAAAATTTATACCCGGTCACTTGTCATCATCTTCCTGTAATTCTTGCCTCAGAAAATCTAAAATATAACATTTAAATTTGTAATTTATTCCTTCAGAAATGTACGCTTTAACCAGCGAAGCTAGTGGAACCTTAACCAGGGCAGATGTTTGGCCTGATGTGGGCAAGCACTTGCCCTTCCCTTGTACAGGGACAAGGAACCCACATGCAGGCCGGCTCTCTGGATAGTTCTGTGCACTGTCATCTGGGTTTGCCTTTACCAATGAAGTATCCATTAACCAGACACTCCCATCTCTGGATGTAGATGGTGGTGGTAGTTTAGTTCCTCAGTCGTGTCTAACTCTCTGTGACCCCATGGAGTATATAGCCTGCCAGGCTCCTCTGTCCATGGAATTCTCCAGGCAAGATACTGGAGTGGGTTGCCATTTCCTCCCCCAGGGGATCTTCCTGACCCAGTGATCGAGCCCACGTCTCCTGCATTGATAAGCAGGGTCTTTACTGATGAGATACCTGGGAAGCCAGGTAGCTGTAGGTTCAGGTAGAGAAATAACAGACCCCACAACCCTTCATGATCAAGTGCAACGTGCCTCCACCAACCACATCTCACCCCCCTATCCTCACCTTCCCTACACACCTGTCCTTCCACACACTCAGTCTCTTTCTCTACCCTTCCTCCCCACTTCAGCTTTATCTGACAGGCACTCCTGAAGGCCAGCCCAGTGGTCACTGTCCACACCCTTTCTGCACAGCCTGTCGATTCACCATGGGCATTGCCTTCTACATCCCTCTGAGGGTCCTTGCCACGTCGCAGTGTAATTTCTCTTGGTATTGGTGTCTTTAATTCACTAAACCCTGAGCTGTCTGGTTGGAGCAGGTGCTGGGCCCCACCTGTTTCTACTTCCATAGCACCCAACCCAGTAACTGCATATGGTTGTGAGTGGGTGAGGGGGCAGGTGACACTGGGGTCATGTACCTTCAAGTCAAAGAGGTAAACTTAGTAGCTGTTGAGGGAAGAGAATAAATACTGTCTTTGTTCATACAGGGGATTTCCAGGTGGTGCTAGTGGTAAAGAACCTGCCTGCCAGAGCAGGAGAACTAAGAGATGCCGGTTCAATCCCTGGGTTGGGAAGATCCCCTGGAGGAGGAAATGGCAACCCACTCTAGTATTCCTGTCTCTTATACACANGTTCATACAGGGGATTTCCAGGTGGTGCTAGTGGTAAAGAACCTGCCTGCCAGAGCAGGAGAACTAAGAGATGCCGGTTCAATCCCTGGGTTGGGAAGATCCCCTGGAGGAGGAAATGGCAACCCACTCTAGTATTCTTGCCTGGAAAATCCCATATTCATACAGATCTCAGAATTTAGGTAGCAGAAAGCAAATCTGCAATCTGGGTAACAGAAAGCAAATGTTCAAAGAGCAACAGAAAACAAGTTTGAAGCTGCTGTCTGATTCCCTGGAGACAATCACATTTTTTGTTAAAAAAATATCTGTATATATAAAGTTTACTTTTGGCTGTCATAAAATCGTTTGTTGTTCTGGTGTCTTAATTAACTAGTTATGTAATTAGACAGCATCTAGGAAAATAGATCATAAATTTCATGAGAACTTCCCTGGAAGAAACTCTTTTCTTTTTGTGATGTGTCCTTTTCAGGACTGCCTTCAAGTCTTGTGAAATTGACTGATCTCTCAGCCTTGGACACATGCCTGAATATGATGATTGGTCTTTACTTTACCTTGATTCACTGAAATTCAGTGGTCACGCTTGTAGTCTGTTAGTCAGTCTGAGGTTTGGTTGGAAAACAGTCCCAAATTTGAAAAACAAATTAGCGTCTCCTCCTTCCCCTGGGGCTCGTAGACGGTAAAGAATCCACCTACAACACGGGAGACCTGGGTTCAATCGCTGGGTTGGGAAGATCTGCTGGAGAAGGGAATGGCTACACACTCCAGTGTTCTTTCCTGGAGAATTCCATGGAAGAGGAGCCTGAGCGATTAACTTTCTTACTTCTCTCCCCAACACTGTGTGCCTTGTTAAGACTCATAAGCACGGCGTTTCATTGTTTGACCCCAGATCACGGACTATGTGGCTCTTCCCCCCAAAGGCACTTGAGCAAGGGGAGGCAAAGAAGAGGTAGATTTCCAGAGAACAGATTTTCAAGGCTTGCTTTCTGCATCCATGTGCATTTGGGTAGTTTTGAAGACACTGCAGGAACCACCTATGTAGCTTACCACTGGGATCTTTCATGATTTGAAACTGCTAGTTCTTTGCCTCATTCAGTATCCTTTGAAATTAAAAAAGTTTTTCTAGCTTGTGAAACTGGCCAAGGAAGTGACATTGGAAGTGCTGGGAATTCAATTTAAGAAGTTCACCTTTTTAGTCCTGTGCTTCAACTAATAGTCGCTAGCAGGGGAGCTTCTTGAAGCATTGTGTTGTGCTGTATCAATATGTACTTAGACATGTTCATCTGAATTAGAGAGCTGATTGTACATAATGACTCCCCCGGGACACTCTGTTAGAAAAAAACAAAACAAACCGAAGTAGTTTACTGAATATGCCGAGTCAGTAAAAAATTCTCCTGAAATTAGTGTAAATTGAATCTGAACCTTGATCATCTCTGAAACTTCAAATTTTTAGTTTGACCCTTTAAAAAAATTTTGTGGCCTCTTAAAGATACAACCTACAACCCAGTTAAAGTTACACTGTCATGATTATGGAAAGAACCAATTTTGAATTACCGCAGGGAAATAAGTCAGGCATGTGGGAATATCTGTGTATATAGTAGTGTGTGTTACTTATATGTGTGTACATGTATGTATATATGTAAGTGTTTAGTATAGACTTCAGTTTGCTTTTACCCAGCTCTCTCCTCTCTGCCTTAGGAAATGGGGCACATTTTCTTCAGTTGAAAACAGAAATAGAAGCGACGGTCTTGACCCACTTTACACTTATTTATTTCAGGCTCTCACCACACACTTGTTCATGGGCGTGGCGAGAAGAGGGAGCCACAGAGCCGGAGCCGGGAGGGCTGCCACTGGAGTGAGAGCTGGCAGAACTTGTAGGGAGAGCGTGGCCATCCTGCCAGCGCCATGTCTGGCTTCAAGACGATTCTATTAGTGAATTAATTGTACTCAAAACCCAACATTAATTTGATTTGAATGTTACTAAAAATGAAATAGATTAAAGTGACCCAGTCTTGCTTCATTCAGAGTTATGAAAGAGATCTCCGGCCCGACCTAGCTCTGTCCACGTGTCATCTGGTCACAGCGGCCTGTGTGACCACCTGTACACCCACNTGAATGTTACTAAAAATGAAATAGATTAAAGTGACCCAGTCTTGCTTCATTCAGAGTTATGAAAGAGATCTCCGGCCCGACCTAGCTCTGTCCACGTGTCATCTGGTCACAGCGGCCTGTGTGACCACCTGTACACCCACATCCCACTGTTGGTCCCGTCAGGGAGCTGCCCTTTATGTAAGAGCGATGATCTGTTTGTTGACCCCTGTCTGACTCCCGGGAGAATGGAAGCTCCATGAGAGCAGGGCAAGGCCTCTGACATGTGCACCCAGTGTCCCCAGAGCACAGGACAAAACCTACAATGTAGAGTCTAAGTACATGCTGCCCAGCGGGGGAGTGGGCATCTCATTCTTCCTAAATGTTTTCCTTTAATATACCTCTTTTACATGATTTCTCAGAATGGCAAAGCAGTGAAGTTTGGGGGGAGGAATAAAAAAACTTTGTTGTAATTGAAATGACTGTCGGACTGGTAGAGGGTACATATCAGGCCTCAGAGTTAAGACTGTAATAAAACTTTCTACGTGTCACAATGTCCGTGCCTCCCGACGAAGATGTAGAAGACATAGATGTAGGAAATATGTAAGTCATGTCTCTGGGGTATTTTACCATCAACACATCTGATGAGAGGCTGGAAAGAAGCATCAAAAAACAAAAGTAGGGAGGTTGAATGGAGAAGGCAATGGCACCCCACCCCAGTACTCTTGCCTGGCAAATCCCATGGACGGAGGAGCCTGGTGGGCTGCAGTCCATGGGGTTGCTAAGAGTCGGACACAACTGAGCGACTTCCCTTTCACTTTTCACTTTCATGCATTGGAGAAGGAAATGGCAACTCACTCCAGTGTTCTTGCCTGGAGAATCCTAGGGACGGGGGAGCCTGGTGGGCTGCCGTCTGGGGTCACACAGAGTCAGACACGACTGAAGTGACTTAGCAGCAGCAGCAGCAGCAGGGAGGTTGAAAATAGGAATGAAAATTTTTTTCTTGATATTTAATAACAATAAAACTTGGCATCAAATAAACAAGATAAACCAAAATATTTTGTAAATCAAATGGACATTAACAGAGATGCAGAGGGAACTGGGAGGCATTTGTTTAGGTGATAGTAACAGGGCACTTTTGCTCCAGATTACCTTCAGGAGTGTGACAGGTGCTCTGTCTTTATTCTTTGCGTGTCGGCATAGACCAGAATACTGATACTGTTCCTGAAGNACAAGATAAACCAAAATATTTTGTAAATCAAATGGACATTAACAGAGATGCAGAGGGAACTGGGAGGCATTTGTTTAGGTGATAGTAACAGGGCACTTTTGCTCCAGATTACCTTCAGGAGTGTGACAGGTGCTCTGTCTTTATTCTTTGCGTGTCGGCATAGACCAGAATACTGATACTGTTCCTGAAGATGTTGTTCTTTGAGGAGGTTGTATGTTTTTTCTCTTTTTCTTTTTAAAAAAAAAAATACAAAGAACAAAAACAAAACCAAGGAGACAGTACCCTGTGATGTGGGCCTTTATCTCAAGGTGAGTTTATTTGTGTCTCCAAGTGGTGACGAATTATTTAAAGAGCTGAAACTTCTTTTCAGGGGTAGTGTACTTTATTGGTTCAGTTTTGTGTATTTCAGTTTATTCAATAAACTCCGGTTATTTATTGGACACTGAAGAAGTCAACTAAAGGCAGGGAAAGCAGGCCCAACTGAACTTGAATTTTGTGTCACATGGAGAAGTAGCCAGCATTTCTAATAGAACTAAATAAGTTTCAGTTTCTCTTAAGTGTGAAAAGCCAAGGCTAGATTTTTTTTTTTTTTTTTAATGTACCACAAAGCCAAAAAAAAACCCAAAATCTGTTTCAGGGCATAAATGCATTTTTCATTAAAGTTTTTGCTGAACCCTTTTGATTATGTAATGTTACCATCCCATGGAAGCATAAGAAATATGAATTCTAGGGTGAAGAAATAATTATAGAAGGGAGTTAATGAGGCAGAACTCACAGATCTGCATTTACAGTCTTGTGGACAAATAAATCATTGATGGTAGACACAGATGTAACGAAAAATTCCTGATTGCCTTCAAGAAATGCAGGGTTGAACTTTTTACTAAAATAGAATTTTACAGCCTCTCAGAGGGACATTATGAGTATTAAATAAGTGTAATGTGCTCAGAATAGCAACCTAGGGCATAATGAGCTCTGGTAAATGTTCGCTATTTATTCTTACAGGGGTTTTAGTACAAAAGATTAAATCATGTTTTAATCATGCATAATAAACTACTATAATTTTATTATGGTAAATGTCCATTTGTAACTCAGTGTAAGAGTGGCTTTTTAAAGTAACGAAGTAGTTGAAAGTGTTTTTCTTTGTGTTGCTTTGTATATACATGTTGGAGCTGCTGGGGTGTGTTATCTAAATGACAAACCCAGTGACAAAAGATGCAGAAGCACATGTGTATCTCTTAGCGTTATTTGGAAATCCTTTATTTTCATAAATCTGAAGCATCAATTAGCTTTCTGGTTTTTAGCATACTCTGCACATCATCTGTGCACTTCTAAGTTTTATGGAATTAAATTGAAATTTATGGCCACCAAGTACTTAAAGCCCTTGTCAGATTTATCCTTTCATTGATTTGAAGTCTAGCTTTCATTCAACCTTCCTGCCGATCAGTGTGTGACCTGAGGGTTTCCAAAGCGATGACATGAGTTAGTGCCCTCTGGTGGCACGCAGAATGCCAGGCAGAGAGGGCTGACCCATCAGCCTTCAGATGGCTTTTCTCAAGAGGAGCCACCTTGTCACTGTTTTTCTCTGAGCTTTTCTTTTTGGTGTGTTTTGAAAAGTTGCACGGTGGTTGGTTTATGCCCACCTGTCACTCTGTACTTTTTACGTGCTGGTCAGTTTCCTACTGCTGGTCAGTTTCCTACTCCATGGAGCTGTGGCCCTGAGTTCACCAGAAACAGTCTTCCAGGGAGCCTTCTTTAGAAGTTTATTAGCTTGTGGGATGATTTCTGAGGGAAAGCATTGTCAAGTGAACTTATTGTAAGAAAGTATACCAGGATTAAGATTTTCCGTGGGGCACCAGGACATCCGTTTTTAGACACATCTCTTAACTTGATTGTTCAAAGAGGGGCCCAGATCTCCCTCCTAGAGTGATGGTCTCTGGGTGACTCACTGTACAGCTGACGACACAGTGGACATGAGTTTGAGCAAACTCTGGGAGATGGTGAAGGCCGGGGAATCCTGGTTCACTGCAGTCCATAGTGTCGCAGATTGAACAAGACTGAGCAGCTGAGCAACAGCTAGGGTTTTGGTATCAGGTGGATGTCTGCGTCCCATCTCCATCTTCCCAAGAGGGCAGCCCCACCTTTCCCACTTGTGTCCCTTGGCCAGAGTGGGTTATTCTTTGGGCTTTGGGATCAGGCAGGCCAGGAACTGGGTCCCACCTCCACCTCTGAAAAGCTGTGGGATCTCCTGGGGAAATCGTTTTTTACGAGTTTCTTTCACTGTGAGGTGGGGCTGCTGCTGTTGATTATGAGTCTGAGCTGTGTCAAGATGATGTTGTAAGGTTGAAATCAGTTGAAATCTGAAAAAGCCCTCAACTGAACTGCACAGAGTGCTATTAAATATGTGTTTCCTTTTCTTCCTCAAAAGCAAGTTTCTCTTTTCCTTTTTAAATTTAAAAGGTCACTTTGACAATAGAACTTTTCATTTTAGAATAATTTTATATTATAGCAAAGTTGCAAAAATGGTAGAGTTGACATATACTCTTCCCCTAGTTTTTGCTGTGGGCTTCACTTCTATACTGTGGGGTTTCCTGGTGACTTTTCATGTATAATCCCTGGGAACTTTGATCAGATTTGGCTTTACATACCAACTCAGTGCTTTCCTAAAGCCAAAATGGTTGCCTTTAATAGCTCAAGTTTCACTGTAGATGGGGCATTTGCTTCCAAACCCACCTTTCTGTTTTTACCTTGGTCCATGTCTGTGGCTATTTGACATTAGAATAACCTTCTTTGATTTTCCAGGATCTTAACACCTAAATAGTTTCTCTGTTTATGCAGTTAATGAGCTATGCAACCAAAGGAAAGACAGAATAGGCAGTTTGTGTCATTATTTCATCTGGGCATTTTTGCCAGTCTCAGAGCTGCTGCTCACACCATCACAATTTAAGTCAAAGTAGAAGCATATGCATTTTCTTTCTTTGAGTTTTTTTTTTTTTTAATTGGAATATAATTGCTTTACAGTGTTGTGTTTCTGCTGTACAATGAAGTGAATCAGCTGTGTGTATCAACTACCGACCTCCCACTGCTGATCCTTAAATGTTTCTAATATTCAGAAATAGAGAAAGAAGCTTTCAGGGTTTCCCAGTTAAAAGGCTGCTGATCCCTAAATGTTTCTAATATTCAGAAATAGAGAAAGAAACTTTCAGGGTTTCCCAGTTAAAAGTTCACCAACTAGTTTTAATATATCAATAATCTATAAGTAGCATTATGATATAAATAAAAAATAGTAGCAACTCAAATTTTATGTGCCTTTACAGATTTAAGAAAATCATTCCACAGGCACATTATTTGGTTTCTTAGCAATGCTGAGAGAGGCAAGAAGAGCTGTGTCACCCCCTGATTGAGGTCACATCGCAGCAGTTGGAGTCCAGGTTTAGTATAGAGGCCCTGCACACATAGACTGGGCCCTCCACCATGTCTGCGGGGACGTGGCTGTGGAAACGCTGCTTTCCTCGCATTTGAGTTGGCTAACTTCCTAAGTCAGAAAGAGAAAAACAAATATATTACTGCATATGTGTGGGATCTAGAAAAATGGTATAGATGATCTTATTTGCAGACACAGACTCCGAAAACAAAGGCATGGACACCAAGAGAGGAAAGGGGGGGCAGTGGGATGAACGGGAGATTGGGATTGATGTATGTACACCACTATGTATAAAACAGATTACTAATGAGGACCTTCTGTATAGCTCAGAGCACTCTACTCAGTGCCCTCTGGTGACCTGAATGGGAAGGAAATCCAAAATAGAGGGGATGTCGGACAGACTGAGTGACGTCACTTTCACTTTTCTTTTTCATGCATTGGAGAAGGAAATGGCAACCCACTCCAGTATTCTTGCCTGGAGAATCCCAGGAATGGGGGAGCCTGGTGGGCTGCCGTCTATGGGGTCACACAGAGTCGGACACGACTGAAGTGACTTAGCAGCAGCAGCAGCATGTATCTGTATAGCTGACTCACTTTGTTGTACAGCAGAAACTAACACAACATTGTAAAGCAATTATCCTTCAATAAAAATTAATTGAAAAACATAATTTGGCCAACTTCACCCCAGTGATCACTTTTATACTTTTAATATGGACAACAATTTTTCAATACATAATCGACAGCTTATGTATTTTGTTTCAGCCTGGACCCTTCCTGAGTGTTATGAAACATTAGACTCAATTTAACAGAATCTCCCCATTTCTGCCCCTGGTGTGTGCGGCGCTGAGCCTCCACAGGCCCCAGTGAATCTGCAGCCTCTGCTGAGGGGCATCCTGTGCTGCAGAGACACCACGACTCTGCATCTTTTCTGCAGGAGCCGCTGAGATGTTAGAATGAGAAGATGCTCTAGTTGGAAAATGTGATGAATGGGCCAGGTTCTTGATAAGCTAGCAGAACGTCTTATTTAAACATTTATTAGGTCTGAACAGAAAACAAAAATGAGTCTCAAAGAAATCTTTTGGAGATAAGTTGGGATAGATGCTTTACATTCAAATACCTGTTTCTGTGGCATGAAAGTTTAATTTTGTGTCACATTCGTTTGTTTGGTTTGAGTTTTGGCTACATCTCCATTTTCTGCAGCTCCCTTAACACTTGCGGAGCCAAGAGTTCAGAGGAACCCATTGATGGCTGTAGTGACAGCTTTTCTCAGGCTGTTAAGTTCTCACCAACCACTTGGCTGAGTTTGGTGGGTGGTCATTTTTAAAATCAATGACGTAGGGAATTTCCTGCTGGTCCAGTGGCTAAGACTCTGCATTCCCAGTGCAGGGGCCCAGATTCAGTTCCTCGTCAGGGAACTAGGTCCCACATACCACACTGAGAGTTGGCATACTGCAAGACACAGCTAAGACCTGGCGCAGCCAAAAATATAAAATCAACTTCATCGATGCACCCGTAAAGCCAAAGTCAAGTGTAAGAATTAAGATATATTTTATTTTTTAATTAAAAAAATGTAAGATACATTTTAAAGTTCTAACAGTCTCATTAAAGAACAGTCTTTTTTCTTTTTTTTTTTTTTTAATGCTGACAAAGCATCTGAGTATTTGCCTGGTTCTAGCCTGGCAGTTCTGAATTGGAGCAGCATCTGGGGTACGTCCTTGGTGGTTTTTCTGATGGCCCCTAGCACCGGGTGGGCAACCTGCTGCCTTAGAGCAATATCAGATGTCACTTAATAAAAAATCTTTGTTGTCGTTGTTTTGGTTGCCCTCTTCAGGTTTGGTGCCTTTTAGGAAGTTATAAAACAAGTGGGACTGTCTGGCTGGACTGAGGTTGGGTCACTGTTTATCTGGGATGGTCCCTATTGATATGAGTGCAGAATGGAAAATGAGCATTTCTGCTTCCCATGCACATTATAACAGGGTTCTGTTCCCTCGGAGGGGCTCCCATAGGACTGATGCTGGGGAGGTCAGACAACATGGGGTCCTTGGCTTCCTGTGGCTGGTGAAGTTGGCTGTGAATCACTCAAGAAGTGTATTACCACTTCTCTTTTTTTTGAGTTCTGTGATCTGGGTCACCTGTTTGAGAGAGAGGTGTTCTGTGTTCACATGTAGCTTACTGACACTGATTGGAAAAGCGATTAAGATTTTGGTTATGCTAATAAGAATAATGTCCAAAAACATCAAGCTGACTCCCCACAAATGGTGTAGTTACCCAAATATTAATTCGGATTATACATGTCTTTCAGCCATGGATTGGTACTTCTTTCCATTTTCCCTTTTTCCTTTCTGCTTTCTTTACCTACCAGATAGATTCACATGAAAAATTAAACTAGGGCCCAGTATTTACATGTTGAAAAATGAGATCTATGTTCAGAGGTACCTTGTGACAAGTACAGTTTAGTGAGTGGAGGAGAGGAGAGGCCAGTGATTTCTTTGCAGGTTGAATGTGACAACCCACCTATCTGTGTTGGACTGAAATAATGCCTTTGGAGTGGAATTTGTATTTTAAGTTCAGTTTTGAGAACCGACCATTCCCTGCAAAAGTGAAGTTGCTAGCAAGTTTGTTTTAAAGATGCTACCACCCTCTATTTCTGTGAACCCAACAAAAATAGCATAGAATAAAATTTAATTATGCTAGACTGAATATTTCATGTGGAATTAAGGGGCAAGACTTGCCTTTAAAAAGCATTAGGTTTGAAAAGAATAAAGGCTTTGTAAGTTCTTTGGAAGATACTATAATTAAAGGTTTGCTCAGATGTATTTTTCCCTTTTTGAAGAGTTTAAAGAAACCCAGCCCTCCCTTCCAAAATTGATTACCTCTCAGACCACAGCCGTGCTCGGCAGGAAATACTGTGAGACTGTTGCTGTGCTGATTTGACGGCTTCTTTCTGTTAAATGTAAAATAGGTTTTTAATCTTCTGATTTAGATGTTTAACAGAAAGCAAATGTGTGACTCGTTTTGGTTTCCGCTGAACCTGTATTTAAGTCCACATAAACGGTTTGAATAAAGTGAAAACATCGCTGGACTAGCTATTTTAAACATTTTAGGATGTAAGAATGCAAAATGGGGTTCCCCTTTAAAAATAGACATGGCTGCTTGCATTTACATAATTACCGCTAACCAGCACAGCATTTTAAATGGTGACAAACTTAAGGGAGAAAAGTATCTGTTTTTTATAAAGCCTGGTTAGGCGACTTCCCTGGCAGTCCAGTGGTTAGGACTGTGCTTCCAGTACAGAGAGCCCAGGTTTGATCACTGGTTGGGGAACTAAGATTCCACATGCCATGCAGCTCAGGTAAAAAACTGGAGATAAAATAACAATATGTGAACCTGGTGGGGGAAAAACAAAAGCCTGGTTAAAGGAAGCTGAAAACCCTCTGAGAGCCGCTCCTTGTGTGGAGGGCCTGGGCAGAGCTAGGAAATAGTTCAGTCGAGGGGGCAATGTTGTGGGTGGAGGAGGGTGAGTAGCTCAGGTACCTTCTCTGGACTCTGTTGACTCTCCTTTAGGCTGGAACTTCTTACCTTTCATCTTGGAGCGGATTGTGGGTATTAGTTCCTGGGGCTGCCTTTCAGTTTTGGAGCAAGTGCAGTGACCTCTGTGAACTGTCGAAAGGTGGCTGGTGTGAGTTGAAGTTCACTGTCAGTGGAAAGAGCCTGGAGATACTTGTGACAATGAGGATGAGGGCCAACACCCAAGTTCACAGTGCTTCAAGTCAGAAGCTCAGAAGTGACTTGAATCAGCCCTTTCCCCCAACCCCAGATGAGGACTCTGTCTGGAAGTCCTTCAGTTCCCTTTCCAGGACCTCTTCTATGTTCCACATCTCCATGGTGCCTCCTGAGTCTGCTGCCCTCATTTTCTTTGCCTGGATGTCCGCCACCTGGATGTTCCTAGGTGGCCTCCTTGTCTCCCTGGGCGGGGCCAGGGTCAGTTATTCAGAATATAATTAAGAGGAGGTCAATAGCTTGCTTGAACCCTGAGCTGACTTTCCATCCACTTGGCATGAGGTTGGCCTGCGAGGTCTGGTCTGCCAGGCTTACAGTTCCTGACATTGGCCCTCCTGGGGCCGCTGATGCTTCCTGTACCCAGAACGCAGCAACCATGCTTCTCTCTCCGTGGCTGCTGCTTCTGTGGGGGTGCCCTTCCCTCCTTCCCCTGCCATGCTGGCTTCTTGACGTCACTCAAATGTCATCTCCCAGAGAGGCCCTCCCGGACAACCCAGTCTAGCACAGCCCCCCTCATGCTGTCATCCTGCAGGGTTTGTGTGTGCGTGTGTATTTTTAATAGCATTTGTTAAAGTCCGAAATGTTTTCTTCTCCCCTCCCTACCCTACTAGAATGCAGGCTCTTAGGACAGGGCCCTTGTCTGCTCAGCTGGAAGTGCCCGTAAGTTCACAGATCATCACTGATAAAGTTGGACACAGGCAAGGAACGTGGAAGTCGCCAGTGTTACTAGAGGACTCTGACCTGGTATAACTGGGCACCTGGAAGGACAGTCCTAAAGTCCTTGTCCCCAGGTGGCTTGAAGTACCATTGAAAAGATACTTTTGTAAATCTTGTCTTTAGACATTGGAAGTTGGGCTTCACAGAGTGGCTATACTTAAACATCAGCTTGCGTCCTGAGAAGGATGTGAGTGAACATGGTCCCCTCCCCACCCCCCACAAAAAGTTAACGATGCCAGTGTTCTTGGCTCACGGTGAGAGCCCATCGGGGTGCTTGGCCTCCTCGCTGGCCATGGACAGGACAGCACTGCCTCCCTGACTCACTCATGCTCAGCTTGAGAGACAGGCTCATTTTTGTGATTTCTCCTATAGCATCTTCCTCATGAGCATGAGGGGGAAGCTTTCAGTGTTCAGTGTTCATTCTGGGATGAGGGGACAAATCTGCTAAGATACTGTGTTTGCAGAAATCTGAACTGCGGTCGGTGCTTTCCTTTTGGTTCCTGGGGTTTCCTCCTGTTGACATCTCAGATATTTAGGAGGAAAATGTGGAAAGTCTGCTGATACCTAGAAAGTTGGTGATGGTTCCTGGAAGTAGTTCATTGAACCTTTCATGTTCAGCTTCCTTAGGGAGAAAAGACTCATATTTCCAACTCACCGCATCTCAAGCATATGATGCCACTTCCCGCTGTCAGTTGAAGCATTTACTTAGGTCTCCAATGTGCTAGTCGGGGACTGGGTTGTAGAACCCAGGAGGCCCGTCTGCTAATTAGGCAGAAGCATCCCTGTGCGGCTTCCCATGAGTGTCGCTATCTTTATCAGCACATTGTTATGGTGGTTGGGTTGTATGAGTAAAAACAGTAACTTGTCAGTTAGTATATGGTGACATGGGCCTTTTAGAATTAAAACCTATGGATAAAGCCCCGGAGCAGGAGGGGTTGAGTTGTGTTTGTGCATCGGCTCATCAGAATTGATTGAAGACAGCCTCTCCCGTCTCTATGTGACGGAGCCTAATACCACCCAAGTCCAGGTCCTGGGTTGCCTGGTCTCCCTTGCCCGGATGGAGAACAGGTTCAAGCAGGATGCAGGCAGGCAGAGCTGAGAAACGGCCCACCTATGCAGGATTGAGGGCTATCAGATGAAGCTGGGTAGATTGGGCTGGAAGATGAGTTTTGACCAGTTTATGGAGGGTCTCCTTTGTAAGAAGTGGGTGGCACAGCAGGCAGTGTTCCCATGATGAGTTGCTGGTGGGCTGGCGTGTGTTTGGGGTCTGCTAGTAGCAGGGAGAAACATTGGGAGTGTCTGTCCACCATTGGTTTCCTAGTTATTGAACACTCAGTAAGGCTGTCTCTACTGGAGCCACTCTTCTCTGATAACAAACGTTAGAAACCATCCGCTGCATCCCCCTGAACTGTCTCACTCTCCCAATCCGACCCTTTGGTTGATTGCTTTTAAAATTAACTTGGGGTTTAGTCAACTGAATATGCTAAACATGTGGCCATGCATACTTGCCCATTAGTGGTCAGTAATCTCATTAAGTGTATGAAGGGCTGTGACTTTCCCTTGTGGATTATTAAAAAATAAGTGTTTACGTTACACTTGACAGTGTGCTTGACACACATTTAGTGTCTATGGACCTTGTTATTTAATTGCTTGAAAATGAAACGGGGCCCCTTAATCCAGCTTGAAAAGGTGAGGTTGGCCCCCTGGACAGACACACTGGTTGCATTTCACTGGCCTTGGATATTAGCAAGGGAAAGCAACTCATTTATTTACGATTGCTCATTTTTCCTTTCTTACCCTTAAAAGATCCTAAATGATTTCCAGCTCACAAGCTGCATGGTTGTCCTTTTCTAGTAAGTCCTGTCTTAGATATTTGCAGAAATTCCTGGCTGTCCCGTCAATACATATCTCTCCTCCTCATTGCAATGCTGTGTTTGGTGGTATCAGAAAAACCCCGTAGATTTGAAGTCATTGCCTTAGGGAAGCTGAGATTCGAGTTGGACATCTGAGTGTGTGCACGCGTGTGCACACACACACACAATTATTATCTATACAAGATTCATCTGTTGCCCATTCCTCAGGTTGGAGTGATGGAAGGAGAAGATACAAATTCTTTCCGGCAGATAAGTTAAATCTCATAGATAGTGAGAGAACAGGCTGGTCCTTGGGAACAGTTATCCTGGATGGAATTGGCTTGTCAGTTGCCCCCTCGGGTGGTACAGGTTTCCAGTGGGCGTTCAGGAAAGACACTGGAATGAGATTTTCTTGAGTCTCATTTCAGAATCTCTTTTGTTTCAGTTGTCCAAGCTTCATGGCCCAGCTAGCCTGATCCCTAGAAGGACATTGTTGCTCAGTCACTAAGTCGTGTCCCACTCTTTGAGACCCCATGGACTGCAGCATGCCAGGCTTCCCTGTCCTTTGCCAACTCCTGGAGTTTGCTCAAACTCATGTCCGTTGAGTCGGTGATGCCATCCAGCCATCTCATCCTCTGTCACCCCCCTTCTCCTCCTGCCCTCAGTCTTTCCCAGCATTAGGGTCTTTTCCAGTAAGTTGGCTCTTTCCATCAGGTGGCCAAAGTATTGGAGCTTCAGCTTCAGCATCAGTCCTTTTGGTGGATATTCAGGGTTGATTTCCTTCAGGATTGACTGGTTTGATCTCCCTGCAGTCCAAGGGACTCTCAAGAGTCTTCTCCAGCACCACAGTTCAAAAGCATCAATTCTTTGGTGCTCTGCCTTCCTTATGGTCCAACTCTCACATCCATATGTGACTACTGGAAAAATCATAGCTTTGACTAGATGGACATTATTAACCTTTTATCATGTAGCAGACCGCCTGGTTGATAACAGGTATGGTTGCTGTGGAGCCCCTGGTTTGTTTTGTTTGAAGTATTATTTTTCAATGAAATAGTTCATCTAGACCAAGCACCAAAATGCTCCTGGCTTCCATTCTCATTCTGTGTCCAAGTGCCACAGAGTGCTCCCATGAGGCTCCATAGGGAAAATCAGGTAGGTTTCTGGGGTCCATGAGATCATCTGTGCCTGGGGCGCTTCTCCAGGGTAGGGGAGGGTTTGCCATCCTTGACAGCTTGGCCACCATCATGGAAGTGTGGCTAGCCGCTTATCCACCTTTGATGTGCCGTGGATGATGGATCATAATCATGGCCGTGTGGCGGCTGAGAGGCAGGCTCCAGCCAGCGTGTGCTGGCTCATAGCGTTTTCCTGATGGATGGAGCCTATTCTGGGAAGCAGCTTATTGTCTCACGTGAACAGGCTTTCTAAAATAAATGACTGCTTTCTTAATATTTTGAATCATTTTCTTCAGCGCATGTTTTGTAGCCGTGGTTTGAAAGCTTGCCAAATATATGCCTTTGCACAACTCCCTGTAGGGCTGGATATACAACCAGACCAAACAGTGTGATTTAAGGTTGAACATAATTGGGAACTCGGCAATCACTTGCCTTGCATTTGATAGAATGGCAGCGGAGTGCTCTAGAGTTATTCCTGCGTTAAAAATTATATGCATAACACAGAAGCGCACACACATACATAGTCTCACCACCTCATAATAAAGACATCATGCCTGAGACCATTGGGCAAAAACAGTAGCTTGATAAATAATTACTTGACTTTTGTGATGGAGACAATAATTAACTTCAGATAGATCCTAGTGTTGACACCACAGATCTATCTGAGGACTTTAGTCAAATTATATAAGGATGCAGGATGGAAAAAAATCAGACGGTAGCAGAAATACATTTAAAATACAATCCTTTGTCAAGTTTTCATCAGTTGATCTCTTTCCTTGTTTCTGTGGACTTGAGCAGTTGAGCCATAAACTTGGTGAACTTGATGCTGCCTCCTTGTTCAAGGTTTTACATTTCTTTTTTTTTTAATTTTTGGTTACACCAAGCAGCATGTGAGATCTTGGTTCCTCGACCAGGGATTAAATCCGTGCACCCTGCAGTGAAAGCGTGGAGTCTTAACCACTGGTCCACCAGGGAAGTCCCAGTTTTTACATTTCAAACTCTACTATGTGTTTATTATCACTGGATTACTGGTTACTTGTCATCGAGACCTTATTACGTGCCTTACGTGCTTGTGGAAAAAAGGCCATTAACAGCCCCACTCCCCAGAGCTCTTTGGAAAATCACACGTGAAATCCAACATTTAATAGAGGGTAATAGAGGGTGGAGGTGCACTGAGACTGGGCTACGGGTGTTCCCCAGGCTTGTTGCTGGCATTGATACCACACTGGGGAATGAGGTGATGTCTGGAAGGAATGCCTGAACTCCCCAGTGATGGCATCCCCCTGCCACATAGCCACACAGGCTCCCCACCTCACTTGTAAGAGGATGTTAATCTAGCAAGAGAAGGAAATAAAGCTCAGAGATAAAAATTTGCCATCACAAATTAAGTGAAATTTCTCCAAGGCTTTTTTTTTTTTTTAAATGAAATTGTGAACACTTTCCAATCATTGAAAAGCACCTATCCTTTGTAGTTTCGGACAAAGTAATCTAACTCCAGAATGTAACCTGTATTTGCAAACAATATGACTATAAAAAATCCTGGGGAATACATGTATTTGCCACAGGAAAGAATGAGTGGATTCAACAAGGCTGCAGGATACAAAGTCCATTATATTTTTATATATTGGGGGGAAAGGAAGAAATTTAATCAGTACCATTTACAGTAGTTTCAAAAACATCAAACACCTTAGAATAAAACTAAGTAAAAGACTTCTCCACTGAAAAGTAAAAAACATTGCTGAGAGAAATGAGAGATTTACGTAAATGGTGGGCTTTACTGTGGATTGAGAGATTCAGTTTTGTTAAGATTCGTTTTTTTTCCCTTAAATTGATTTATGAATTCTGTGCCATCCCAGTCAAAATTCAGACAAGCTGATTATAAAGTTTATATGGAAATACACAGGGGCTAGAAAAACCAAATCAAGTTTGAAAAGAACAAAGCTAGAAGATTGTATTGCCTGATTTTCAAGACTTCCTATAAAGCACCTGTAATCAAGACAGTGTAGTATTGTAGAGGGATAGACACACAGATCAATGGGACAGAATAGATGGTCCAGAAATAGACCCACACATACATGGTCAATTGATTTTCGACAAAGGTGCAAAGGCAATTCAACGGAGAAAGGATGGTGTTTTCAACAAATTATAATGGAACAATGAGACATTGTATGCAAAAAACATGAACCTCAACCCTTATCTTGGACCATATATAAAAATGAACTCAAAATGGATTATAGGCCTAAGTTTAGATTCTAAAACTTGAAAGCTTCCAGAAGAAAAAAAAAATTTTTGTGACTTTGGAACAAGCAAAGATTTCTTAGCACAATCCATAAGAGAAAGAAAATGGATTTCAGACTTCATAAAAATTTTAAAATTCTGTTCTTCCAAAGATACTGTTAAGACAAGTGGAAAGACAAGCCACAGACTGGGAGGAAATTTTTGCAAAGCATATGTCTAATAAAGGACTTATATCCAGGACGTGTGAAGAACTCTTAAAACTAAATGAAAACAACCCAGTTTAAAAATGGGCAAGAGATTTGAATAGAGGCTTTAAAATGTTTAAGAAAATCTTAAATCTGCACTTATAGTATGACCCAACAGTCCCACTGCTAGGTATTTACCTAAGAGAATGAGAAGTTATGTCGACAGTGGTTTTATTCATGATTTCTAGTAGCTGAAAACCCAAATGTCATTCATTCAAGTGGTGAATGAATCACCATCTTCCTTGGAATACTGTCAGCAATAAAAAGAAACTGATACAACATGGCCAGATCTCACAAGCATTCTTTGTAATGAGAAGAAGCCAGACTCAACAGGAAATCTTTTATTTCCACATAGTTCTACCTGATATTCTGGAAAGGGTAGAACTATTCAGAAATAAAACAGATCAGTGGTTCTGGGGATTGGAGATGGAGGGGTGCTGGCTGAGAAGAGCACATGGGAACTTTTGGGGATGACAGAAATCTGTATATTTTGATTATGGTTGTGGCTATACAACTCTGTTTGTCAGAATGTATACACCTATGCACTTTGTGTAGGCACTTCACAAGATCCCCAAGTGGGCAGTAGAGTAGGCACATGGAAAGGTGCTCAACATCTCACTCATCAGGGAATACAGAGTAAAATCACCATGAGACACCGCCTGTTAGAGCGGCTCAGATGAGAAAGACCACCAGCATCAAATATCGGTGAGACTGTGGACTGTTAGAAGCATTCAGTGGTACAGCAACCTCTTTGGAGACTTGTTTGGCACTTTTTATGAAACTGAACATCTGCACTGTGATCCAGCAATTCCACTACTTAGAAGAAAATACACGTTCATGAAAGGACTTGCAGAGGAATGTTTATATAAAGCCCCGGACTGGAAACAGCTCACATATCCATCATCTGAAAATGGGTAAATAATTATTTATTTACCACTGAGCAACGGTATACCACTGAGCTATAAGAAGAATGAACATTTTTTTTTTAATTTTTGGTTACACCAAGCAGCATGTGAGATCTTGGTTCCTCGACCAGGGATTAAATCCGTGCACCCTGCAGTGAAAGCGTGGAGTCTTAACCACTGGTCCACCAGGGAAGTCCCAGTTTTTACATTTCAAACTCTACTATGTGTTTATTATCACTGGATTACTGGTTACTTGTCATCGAGACCTTATTACGTGCCTTACGTGCTTGTGGAAAAAAGGCCATTAACAGCCCCACTCCCCAGAGCTCTTTGGAAAATCACACGTGAAATCCAACATTTAATAGAGGGTAATAGAGGGTGGAGGTGCACTGAGACTGGGCTACGGGTGTTCCCCAGGCTTGTTGCTGGCATTGATACCACACTGGGGAATGAGGTGATGTCTGGAAGGAATGCCTGAACTCCCCAGTGATGGCATCCCCCTGCCACATAGCCACACAGGCTCCCCACCTCACTTGTAAGAGGATGTTAATCTAGCAAGAGAAGGAAATAAAGCTCAGAGATAAAAATTTGCCATCACAAATTAAGTGAAATTTCTCCAAGGCTTTTTTTTTTTTTTAAATGAAATTGTGAACACTTTCCAATCATTGAAAAGCACCTATCCTTTGTAGTTTCGGACAAAGTAATCTAACTCCAGAATGTAACCTGTATTTGCAAACAATATGACTATAAAAAATCCTGGGGAATACATGTATTTGCCACAGGAAAGAATGAGTGGATTCAACAAGGCTGCAGGATACAAAGTCCATTATATTTTTATATATTGGGGGGAAAGGAAGAAATTTAATCAGTACCATTTACAGTAGTTTCAAAAACATCAAACACCTTAGAATAAAACTAAGTAAAAGACTTCTCCACTGAAAAGTAAAAAACATTGCTGAGAGAAATGAGAGATTTACGTAAATGGTGGGCTTTACTGTGGATTGAGAGATTCAGTTTTGTTAAGATTCGTTTTTTTTCCCTTAAATTGATTTATGAATTCTGTGCCATCCCAGTCAAAATTCAGACAAGCTGATTATAAAGTTTATATGGAAATACACAGGGGCTAGAAAAACCAAATCAAGTTTGAAAAGAACAAAGCTAGAAGATTGTATTGCCTGATTTTCAAGACTTCCTATAAAGCACCTGTAATCAAGACAGTGTAGTATTGTAGAGGGATAGACACACAGATCAATGGGACAGAATAGATGGTCCAGAAATAGACCCACACATACATGGTCAATTGATTTTCGACAAAGGTGCAAAGGCAATTCAACGGAGAAAGGATGGTGTTTTCAACAAATTATAATGGAACAATGAGACATTGTATGCAAAAAACATGAACCTCAACCCTTATCTTGGACCATATATAAAAATGAACTCAAAATGGATTATAGGCCTAAGTTTAGATTCTAAAACTTGAAAGCTTCCAGAAGAAAAAAAAAATTTTTGTGACTTTGGAACAAGCAAAGATTTCTTAGCACAATCCATAAGAGAAAGAAAATGGATTTCAGACTTCATAAAAATTTTAAAATTCTGTTCTTCCAAAGATACTGTTACGACAAGTGGAAAGACAAGCCACAGACTGGGAGGAAATTTTTGCAAAGCATATGTCTAATAAAGGACTTATATCCAGGACGTGTGAAGAACTCTTAAAACTAAATGAAAACAACCCAGTTTAAAAATGGGCAAGAGATTTGAATAGAGGCTTTAAAATGTTTAAGAAAATCTTAAATCTGCACTTATAGTATGACCCAACAGTCCCACTGCTAGGTATTTACCTAAGAGAATGAGAAGTTATGTCGACAGTGGTTTTATTCATGATTTCTAGTAGCTGAAAACCCAAATGTCATTCATTCAAGTGGTGAATGAATCACCATCTTCCTTGGAATACTGTCAGCAATAAAAAGAAACTGATACAACATGGCCAGATCTCACAAGCATTCTTTGTAATGAGAAGAAGCCAGACTCAACAGGAAATCTTTTATTTCCACATAGTTCTACCTGATATTCTGGAAAGGGTAGAACTATTCAGAAATAAAACAGATCAGTGGTTCTGGGGATTGGAGATGGAGGGGTGCTGGCTGAGAAGAGCACATGGGAACTTTTGGGGATGACAGAAATCTGTATATTTTGATTATGGTTGTGGCTATACAACTCTGTTTGTCAGAATGTATACACCTATGCACTTTGTGTAGGCACTTCACAAGATCCCCAAGTGGGCAGTAGAGTAGGCACATGGAAAGGTGCTCAACATCTCACTCATCAGGGAATACAGAGTAAAATCACCATGAGACACCGCCTGTTAGAGCGGCTCAGATGAGAAAGACCACCAGCATCAAATATCGGTGAGACTGTGGACTGTTAGAAGCATTCAGTGGTGCAGCAACCTCTTTGGAGACTTGTTTGGCACTTTTTATGAAACTGAACATCTGCACTGTGATCCAGCAATTCCACTACTTAGAAGAAAATACACGTTCATGAAAGGACTTGCAGAGGAATGTTTATATAAAGCCCCGGACTGGAAACAGCTCACATATCCATCATCTGAAAATGGGTAAATAATTATTTATTTACCACTGAGCAACGGTATACCACTGAGCTATAAGAAGAATGAACTGCTGATACAACCATATGGATGAATCTAGAAAACAAAAGAAGGACAAACCAGTCTGTGGTGGTTGAAGTGGGCAGGGAGGGGAAATGACTGGGAAGAGCCGGGAAGCTTCCTGGGTAGTGGAGAAGAAAGAACTAAATGCGGATTGGGGCTGGGATCACATGAGCACAGGTAGTTGTTAAAACTTGTGGAACAGATTAAGATCTGTACATTTTATTGTATGTTAATTATACGTTAGTGAAAGTATTTTATGAGCTCACTCAACATTTTATTGAGTCCTGATTTCTTTTTAGCCGTTCTGTTTGGTTATCATGATGTGCCTTTCACATACCCCACGTGTTTCTATTTGGTACATGTTGATGATGTTATCCAGTATTCTACTGGAGTTACGAGGGAAGGCTCAACTTCTGATTGATCGATTTCACATGGCTGAAAGCTTCAGACTATCAAGGGGAGAGGTAAGCAACCTGTGGTTTTGACCCTGGGTCCTATAGGATCTGCCTTCATTTATCTGTTTACCATTTATAGAGCCTCAGTGTTGCAAAGAACAAAAAACATGAAGATTTCTCATGTGCCTTAATCATCAGGGAACCCCTTCTAAAAGCAAATGTGGCTGGGATTTCAGCTTTATGGATTGAGCTGGATGTGGGGGATGGGAATTGGAAAAGAAGCTCTTGCCCAGCTCCTCTTAAACATCAGGGTCCTTGCTTTTGTCTTTCCTTTCGTTCTCCATGAGGCATGTCGTCCTTGGGTGTGGCTTCAGCCATTAACACTCTGGGACAATTCCATTCCTGAGTTACTTGCCACTCACGCTTCTCTTCTGAGTAGAAGCTAATAAGATATCTCGGTACCTACTCTGAATCGCTCTGTCCCCACTACTCACAAATGTGCTGTCGTTCTCACTCTGAGTAAGGTTTCTCTCAAACCTTTCCTGCTGCAGTTCTGTCTGTCCACTTCCCTTTCCATCTTCTCCTTGACCGTGGAAGTCGGGCTCTGCCTCCCCGCCCACTCCCTGGAACCTTCTCATTTTAGGGTTCACTGAGAACGCTTCGTGACCAAATCCCATGGCCAGTTTCCAGCCCTCATCCTTCCTGGCTTCTCTGCAGCAACTGTTGACGTTAATTATCCTTTTCTGTCTCAAAGGAAAACCTCCTCTTCCTTGGTCTGGGGCACCGTTCTCTCTGCTGCTCACTGTGCAGACCCTGCCTTTCTCCTGCCTCCCCTTGGAGATTCCAGGGCCTCTGTGTGTGTCCTTGGCCCTCTTTTCTCTTGTGAGAGGACTCTGGCTTGAAAGAAACTGTGTTTTTCCAATGGCTTCAGTTTCCATATGTACGCTCATGACGCCACATCTGTATATTCAGGCCCTGCCTCTCCTGAGTTTCAAGTCTGTATTTCATGTTGTGTACTGAACTCTTTACCCTCACTGTCCAAACCAAGCTCCTCACCCCCAGCTGTGGTGTCCTCTGGTTCCACTTCCGGATACGAGACCAGTGGTCCAGGCCTGCTACTCCTTGGTGCCTTGGGTGCCCCCTGGAGTCAGTGGATGAAACCCGGAGCTTCTGCCAGTCTTTCCATGTCCCTCCCCCATTTCTGTCTTCTCCATCCCTCCCACCGTTGCCCCAGAGTAGGCCCCCATGACCTCTTGACTTGTTCCTGGGTCTGCCTGCTTTGCACCCACTTTCTCTACAACCCACTTCTGCCTTCAGTCAGCGCCCCCCAGTCTGCAGGGTAAAGCCCCAGTTCCTTAGAATGGCCTTGAAGCGCTTGGTCTGAGTATTGCCCACCCTGTCTGCACCTGGGTGATGGGAGAACCTGTAAGTTTCAGTTCCAGTTCCCTCCCGTGTTGTCCTCGTACCCTGGTGGAATGGATTGTTCCCAGCTTCAGGTTTGTATGGGGCTTGATGTGTTTTTTATTAGTAATCTGTGAGTGTGTCTGTCTGCACATGTTGGGGATGGCACCTGAATTTCTCACTCGTGTATTCTGGGCCCAGACACAGGGTCTCGTACACAGAGGCGCTCATGCAGGATTATGGAACCGCATCGTTGCCTGGTGGGAGCACCTGCCTTCCCCTTCAGGAAGGGCTCCGTGCTTCCACATTCCCTGCTCCTCCAGGCACCCCAAGGGATGCAGATGGACCTGGTGTTGCAAGTCCCACCTGAGTGTCTGCGCTCTGGCCGCGGGAGCCCCTCACCTGCTCTGGGGCGTGAGCCCTTGGACTCATCCACCATCTCTTCGGACGACCAGGAAGGACGACTCTGGGATCTGGATGCCTTCCAGCGTCGATGCTAAGAAGAGGGATTCCCTATTTATGTCATGTCCAAGTGGTCCTGGCAATCCAACTCCCCCAGGCTTCTCCAGAGGAAGGGTGGGAAGGAGACTAGGGAGAAACCCACGCCCTGCCTGGAGTCTTCCCACAGGAGATGCAAAGTCTGGTCTCCTTACAGAGGAGTTGTCTTCCATGCCAAAAACAGGCATGTCTTCTCCTTCCTCCCTCCTGGCAGGGCTGTGGGTGGGCTGTGGCCCCTCTTCTGCCCTTAAATGAAGTGGAACCTGGAGCCAGAGAAGGGACTCTATCGTAGCTAGCTTCTGCTCCACTTACAAGGCAAGGAAGGACGGTCAGGGATGTGGCCTCAGTGGAGTGGGCATTTTTCACTGATGCCTTTAATAATTACTATTTAAGCAACAGAAGGCAGAGTGAGATGGTCTCAAAGGCATGCCAGAGCCACAGGAGTTTGGAAGTTGGCTCAGAAATNAGGGATGTGGCCTCAGTGGAGTGGGCATTTTTCACTGATGCCTTTAATAATTACTATTTAAGCAACAGAAGGCAGAGTGAGATGGTCTCAAAGGCATGCCAGAGCCACAGGAGTTTGGAAGTTGGCTCAGAAATCTGCTTCCCCTCCCCACTTAGTGGCCATTACTTCGATGTATTTTCTATTTCGTTTTCCCTCCCCCTGGTTTTTGAGCACGGCAGTCTTCTCCCTAAAGGCAGTGGGGGAGGAAAGTGCTCTGTGAAATATTCTCACACAGTTATTATTTGCCTGGGGCCAGCGCAGGTTTCTTCAGCAAATCAAAATATGCATTTTAGCGAAGTTGAGAACCTCCCTGGCTGAGCCGCTGCAGGTGACAGAGGTGGAGCAGAGGTGGCCCACGAGGAGGTGGGGGCTGGCGCTGTCTGTCCGCTGGCAGGGCCCCTGGGGCGGGGGGAAGAGGAAATAGAGATGTCAGTTTTAGGCCTCAATATTTAAATGTGTTTGATTTGTCTGCTCTATTGCTTTGCAGTTTGTTTGCTTTTTACAAATTCGGTGTGTGGTTTCCAGTGTGTCCTTGAGTTGATGAAACAGTAAGAGTTATGGGCCATCCTGGCCTAAGCAGCAGCAGCAGCAACTATTTGCTGAATTGCCAGACATCTGGGCTCTGGGATGGATGAGGGAACAGTCCCTGACCTCTGGGGATGCTTGCTGGGAGGAGTCAAGCCAACATCCGGCCTCAGCTGCTGCCTCCCCTGCCCCCCAGGTTCCAGGGAGGGGTCCAGAGGTTTTGAAGGGCGAGAGAGAGTTACTGCAGCTTGATTCGGGAACTCTCCCTGGGCACGGCATGCTTGCAGGGTAAGCATTAAGGATGAAGGCCAGGGAAGGAATCCCAGATGTTGTCCAAACTGGCGCTTCATGACCTTCACTAGGCAGGGTGTCTCCCGGGACTCAGGTGACTCTTGACAGGTAGCGAGCTTGCATGGTTCCCTGGGTTAATGGTCCCTTCCCAGTGAGACGCTGGAGAGGGAGCAGCGGGACCTGGGCCAGCCCGACGGGAACGGGCAGCAACCCTGGTGACCAGAGCCCTGAGTGCTCAGAGAAGGAGAGCCAGCCAGCCTGCCCTCGGCTCTTGCCCCCAGCCAGGAGCTGGTGTGGTCCTTCCACACTGGCAGTGCGATCCAGAAGCCTCCTGTGACCTCCAGGCCTCGGACGGTCTGGCTCCCAGGCCCCCCGTCCTCAAGGCCTGTGTACTTGTGTTCCTTCTGCTTGGAACCCCAGGCAGTTCTCACCCCTTCCCTCAGACGCCCCTTTCACACTGCTCCCCTCACCACCCCATCTGAAGAGCACCTCTTACCCTGTCAGCAGCTTTTCCTCCAGGAGTTTCAGCTGCCTGACAGGTGTCCTCTCCTCGTATCTGACCTGTGTCTCTGGAGATGAGGCACAGGAAGAAGGGGCTGTCACCCTCCCACTGCCACTGTGGCCCCTGGCTTCCGAGCCTGGCAGAGCAGGCGCCTGGCCTCCGGGGGCACTCCCCATCACTGCGCCATGCAGGCGGGTGGCTGGGGCTTCTGTCTTGCACCCACCATGCAGTCTGGCTACCCACAGCTTATCTGTTTCCTGGCACACACAATGCTGTTCACTGCTCACTGCAGATGCTAAGCTAGAATAGTCCAGAAACAGGTTGAAAGTTTAGTGCACTTTTCTCCAGAAAAGGGTTTTGTGTGTCGGCGCATTGACAACTCACTCACCTCCTGATTCTCCCCATAAACTCAAGCCTCCTAGGACAGTGTGCCTGTCACCCTTCTCCAGGTTTCATAGTCATGAGCCACTGCCTGCATCCGTTTTATTTTCTTGGAGTGGGGTTGGGAAGGTGGACATAAAATTTTTTTTTAAATGCCTTGATTAAGCTTGGATAAAATAGGATTCATGAGGCAGTGCATACTGTGTTGTGAGACCAGAGTCCACAGATAGCTGGGGTCTGTCCTGAGGTGCTCCCAGCTTCGTCCTTCCAGCACCGCTTAGCGGGACAGGCTTTGCCAGGCTCCAGAATGTGCAATTTTTCACCAGGAGTTGTTATTGGCAGGTAAGCATGCAGTATTAATTTAGCCAGATTCCAGCATCTTAGAATCACACATGAGTATTGAGAAGTCATTGCTGAAACTGTTTGATCAATTTGAATTTAATTAAAAGGCATCGAATCAAAGAATAACATGGAGAAGTACAATAATAACCACAAGCATCTTGGTCATTTTACATCATAATCCTTTTCTATTTTTTCAGTGGCGGCAAGGAGGGTTAAGCAGGCCAACTTGCCTCATTCTCTTTTACTCTCCAGGAAAATGAGGATTTCCTTGCTTTAAGAGAAAACTTGTATTTGTATGCTTTGGTCATCCTGTGTTGTTATACGTGGACTTTTAATAATTTAGATGAAAGGGCGCATAAGTCACCTAATACTCTTTATTTGGATAGAGTATTTCTGAATTAATGCAAAATTTATGTGAAAGGTCATTTTTGCCTCCCTGTTCTACCTGCATTTGGAATAAAAAACGAAACACTGTTTTTCCTAAGCAGAATCTAAATAGAAACGCTGCTGGCCGCTTGGGGCGGGTTGGAATAGGCGTCATCTGAAAATTCACAGCCAGAAAGTACTGCTGTGCCCCAGGGCCTCTTCCCTGGTGGCTAGGAGGTTAGAGCGTCTGCCTCCAATGCCGGAGACCCGGGTTTGATCCCTGGGTCGGGAAGATCCCCTGGAGAAGGAAATGGTAACCCACTCCAGTATTCTTGCCTGGAGAATCCCATGGACGACGGAGAAGCCTGGTGGGCTACAGTCCACGGGGTCGCAAAGAGTAGAACACGACTGAGCGACTTCACTTGCTGCTACTGCTGCTGCTAAGTCACCTCAGTTGTTTCCGACATCTGTGCGACCCCATAGATGGCAGCCTACTAGGCTCCTCTGTCCCTGGGATTCTCCAGGCAAGAATACTGGAGTGGGTTGCCATTTCCTTCTCCAATGCATGAAAGTGAAAAGTGAAAGTGAAGTCTCTCAGTCGTGCCCGACTCTTAGCGACCCCATGGACTGCAGCCTACCAGGCTCCTCCGTCCACGGGATTTTCCAGGCAAGAGTACTGGAGCTGGTTTACTTACTTAGGGTCTTTCCAGCAGGGGGCGCAGTTCCTAGGGGACCGGTTGTCTCCACCCTGACCTGGGCCCTTGAGCAGACCTTTGGGCCTGTTGCCACAGCTGAGGAGCGATCTTGTACCTGGCAGAGGCACAGTTGTGTGCGAAAGGGAGAGAACCCGGGGGGTAGAGAAGGTTCCAGTTGTCTCAGGAGCCGGTGAGGCTGTGGGGCTCTCAGTCTGCAATGTGGATCTGGGTGCATCCTGCAGGAGGCCGTCCTCTGACAGGTGAGGCCCAGGTGTCCCACCTACCTCTGCTCATGAGTATGACCAGGTGAGACTAATCTGTATGCATGGAAAAGACTTGCGAAAACCTCCCCTCGGGGAACTCTCCGGGCTTCCCTGGTAGCTCAGACAGTAAAGAATCCTGCAGTGCAGGAGACCCGGGTTCGATCCCCAGGTCGGGAAGATGGGAAGAGTCCCCTGGAGAAGGGGATGGCTCCCAACTCCAGGAGTCTTGCCTGAAGAATCCCATGGACAGAGGAGCCTGACGGGCTACAGTCCACGGGGTTGCAAAGAGTCGGACACGACTGAGTGACTAAACAAAACACACACACATACACACAAGTGAACTCTCCAGATCTCTTTCAGGCTCAGCTCTCAGGGAGGATGGTGACTTTTGGGTCCCCCCATCCCCACCCCGGTGTGACCCTAACACCAAGGAAAATCTCCCCCATCTTTAGCTGCTCACCCTGAGCACGGCCCAGCCTGCATGGATCTCTGATTGGCCAACCTTGTCCCACTCTCCAGTCCCCAAATTGATGTGCCCATGTGGAGGCTGCAGCCGCCCCTTTTTGGCTCTTGGCTTTATCTGTACATGGACGATGTCGTGGGGTCCAGACACAGCCCCTCGCTGTCCTTGTGGAGCAGATGTGCTAAGGCCGTGGGACCTGTTTTGGGCTCAGGTGTCTGCTGAGCAATCCAAGGAGCACTTTTGTGCATCTCCTTTCTGCTGGGTCACCATCCAAGTTCATGATCCAGAGGGTTCCAGAACCACCAGGGGCTTTTCCTAGGTGACGTCTTGGGAAAGGAAAGAAGAGCTGTTGTTTCAAAGCACCAAGATGGCAACTTGCTTTCTTCTTTTCCCGCAGTTATCTTCCAGCTCCTGTGTGATGGAGTCAACTAGGCTGACCCCACACCTTGGTGTGTCCCTTCAGAGCCAGGCTGGAGCATAGCTTTACAGGGTTAACCCTCTCTACTGAGATATTTCTGCAACCTTTGAGGCTTATGAGATGAAGCCAGTGCCAAATTCTTTTTGTTGGTGGGGTGGGGGAGGGGTGGGGTGGAGAGAAATGCTGGTTTTGTTTCTTTTCTTCATTATCCAGTCCACAGTTTCTTGTTTATTTATTGAAGTGTAGTTGATTGGCAGTGTTGTGTCAGTTTCAGGCGTACAGCACAGTGGTTCAGTTGTCTGTCTATATTTCTGTTTGTCTACGTTTCTATATTTCTATCTTTCTGTCTGTATTTCTTTTTTTCTATTTGTCTATATTTCCATCTCTATTTGTATTTTAATCTATATTTCTATCTACCTGTATTTCTACTATATTTCTATCTGTTTGTCTCTCTATTCGTCTGTCTACCCATCTATCCTTTTTCATATTCTTTCTCGTTACTGGTTAGCTGGTCTTGTGTCCTGAAGGGAAGATGCTGAGATGACTCGGTGTGAACTCACTCTGTTGGGAGATACCTCTCTGCTCTCTGGTGTCCCTGCAGCAGGCCACAGCTGGGGAGGTCGCTGCATCCTCATGGTTCACCTTCTTCTGTGTTTACAGAGCACAGTGAATGAGGTCAGGAGACCTTGCTGAATCTTTAATGGGGATGAATTTAAAAGACTGAGCTGTGCCCTCCTGTCACCTAACAGTTCTCTGTGTGGGACCCTGTGGTTGCTGGATCTGGGGTATTCTGTGCCTGGCCCCCTCAGGATGCCAGCCTTTCTGGTCCCAGCATCTCCTTGGTCTTTTGGCAGCCCAGAACCTTCTGCTGGAAGAGCTGTGTTTGTCGTTGCTCGACAGTGAGGAGACTGAAGCGCTGGGTGAGGCACGGACCTGAAAGGGTGCTGCACGTCCCCACTGCCCTCCTCCGGCTCGTCATCTTGAATCGCTGCACACCTGCTAATGAGACGAGGCATCACCTTGTGTTCAGAGCAGCCGCGTTAATTACATGCTCGCAGCCATCCCCTGTGTCCATCACTCGAGCAGCTTCCTCTGCCTTAAATTAACAACAGACTGAGTTACAGGGACTCAGGGAGGGTGTCCCTGGAGGCCAGATGCCCCCTACTCCTTGGACGTGGGTGATGACCTCTGCTCAGGACCAGGAAGTGCGGTACCAGGAGGCCTCTTGTATGAAGGTGGCTCATTTGAGCCACAGGGGCCCTGCCTGGGGTCATTTCCTTTGGCACCTCGTGCCCTTCTGAGGGACGGGGAGGAGGGGGCTGAGCAATCCTCCCACCTGCCAGCAATTATTGTCCATCCAGAAAGTGAGACAGTAGCAATATGTCTGAGAGCCCAGAGACAAAGCTCACCTGCACTGTTCTTGCGTGTGTTGCGTCGTCTCTAAATACTCCATAAGGTAGGTCAAGTGGGGGCAGAGCAGGTCTAGGACCCAGAGCACCCCGCCCCCCCACCTCGCCCAGGCCCCTCCCTTTACCACGTCCCGCCTCTAGCTGCAAGGACCGAAGAGGGCAGTTGCCTTCCCTGAGCTGTTTTCGTCATCTGAAAAATGGGAACATGGAGACTGCTTCTTGGGTCTCCGTGA
The DNA here is from genome assembly GCA_006410675.1 of Oreotragus oreotragus. Taxonomy (NCBI): domain Eukaryota; kingdom Metazoa; phylum Chordata; class Mammalia; order Artiodactyla; family Bovidae; genus Oreotragus; species Oreotragus oreotragus. The sequence continues at coordinate 188,712 of SJYX01017996.1, read as the reverse complement.
AACAAACCTACAGCTTCATTGTTTCTCTGCTTTCATGTCTGCTGTCTGCGTGCTTCCTGCCCTGTGCCCAGCCTCAAGCCTGTTCCTGGCACATGCTCATTTTTGCTAAGCAAATGAAAGTGACGATGATGTGCACATTGATGGTTAAGGACACCCCACCCTTGTCTTCCTGAATCCCTGCCCCCTTGCTCCTCTCCCCCGCCCTCCACCGGAGCTGTCACTGAAGGGCTGTTTGGGTCCCCTCACTGATGGGTGGCCTGGAGGGGTGAGCGCTGTGAGCCTGGCTTGAGAAGCAAAAGAAAGGCTTCACCTCCTCACTTTTTCAGCTCAGCAGCCTGGCTCTTGTCCGGATTAACAGGTTTTGTGGGAGCCTCCCAGGAAGTCGCATACTCTTGAGTTCATTGGCTTGAGTAGTTGTAACCCTGAAGGTTAAGTCCTTTCTGATTGGCTGCTTCAGGATGCTTAGTGGGCCAGCGGGGCATTCCCGTTTGTTTCTGAATGAGATATTATTCCCAAGAAGTCACCAAGTGTGAAAATGTGTGTTATCTTGCTAATGGGACACTAATGAAATATTAAAGTGCATCTCTCTTCCTGCCAATCTCCTGGGGGGCACTGATTCTAGCCTCTCTTTACATAAAGAGCCCCAGGGAATTCACATGTCTTAGTACTTTTCAAAATAACCTTGGTATTTCTGCTGCTACAGTAGAGAGGTTCGTAATTTACATTTGGTGGCTGGCTGGGGTGAGGCGCTCTCCCTCTGCTGGGGTTGGGGGGTGGTGTAGATTATGATTGGTCCTCCCAGCAACTCTCTTCCAGGCTGACGCCTTCTCCCAGCTCCCCCAGATCCCCTCTGCCACCCTCTCAGCAGAGACTTGACCCCAGTTTGTAGGGGATGCGGTATGGTATCCGCTCTGGGCAGAGCCAGGCCACCGCCAATCACCGTGTGTGTGTGCCAATCGTGTGTGTGTGTGCCAATCACCGTGCGTGCGTGTGTGTATGTGTGTGTGTGTGAGAGAGCATTACCCGTCCCCCGCCCCCGGCCCCCACAACCCTGTCGACTGGGCAGCTGGGGAGGCGCTTCTGTTCACGCTTACAGGGAAGGCAGCTTGGGCTCTGTGAGGTTAAGTGTCCTGCCCAAGCTGCCATCCATGTGCTATGACCTTGGGTGCATCACATTACCTATGCTTCAGTTCCCCCTGCCAGAAAAGGCCCAAGTGCCATCCTTCCTTCTACGTGTGGACATCCCTGGGGACAGAGGCCATAGAGGGGTAGTCGGATTTCTGGGGCCAGTTTCTCCCTTGGGCTCTAGCTCTGAGCCTTCATTTTTGGACTGGCCTCCCACTGCTTGGCACCACATCCTCTGGCTTGGATGCTTGGGGAGGTTGAATACCCTCACCCGCTACCTGTGAGCCCCACACTGCTGGACACCAGCTCCATCAGGTTGCTGAGTGCTCTGCTGGGGAGTCCTTTGGGACCTCCCAGAGCCTCTTGCCTTTGGGGTTCCCCATTCCTCCAGCTTATTGGGGTGCCCTCCCAAGCACTGTGCCATCACAGCCAGGGAGGCATTCTGCCCCTGGTGGCCGGCACCTGCTTGATCCGAGGAGTTGTTGGCCAGTTCCTGGCCCCTACCCAGAAAACCCTGCTTCTCCTTCACCCACGTAGCTTCCCACAGCCAAGACTCAGGTCAGGTTCTTCCCAGAAGTTTCCTACACTCAGTGCTGTGCTGCTCTTCCTGAGATTTTCAAGTTGCTTTATGTGTGGACATTTCTGTGTGAGGCCCAGAGACTGTGCTGGGCCAGGCTCTGTGCTCCATGCTGGAGACCATGCTGAGGAATGTGCTGGGGTTGGGGGGGATATGGAGGGGAGAGGACTGAGGAGGCCCCTGGAGGAGACAGCGTGGATCTGGGTTCTAAAGGCAGAGGAGGATGTCTGAGAGTAAAGAGGGGCCCTCCTGCTGGAACAGCACGAATGCAGGCAGGGGAGTGGCAAGGATGGGTTTGGAGGCAAAGGAATAGTCCATTTTGTCTGGAGCACAGGGTTCGTGTCAGCATCTTGAGAGGGGGCAAGGGCCCTGCACTATGGCAAAGACCTCTGCTCATGTGGTCTCAAACTGCCTCAGGGGTGCTGAGCATAATCACAACCGATCGTTTCTGAGGGCTTCTGGCCACTGCCTGCCTGCCTCTCTGCCTGTTGAATGTAGGTTGTGAAAAGGCAAGGCTTTTTCATTCCGACTTTTTCACTGTTGTATCTCTGGTGTTAGGGGCAGCACCTGACAGATTTAACAGGTACTGAATAAGTTGTCGAGTGAGTGAGCATGCACTTGGGTTAAGGCAGCAAATCCACAAGCGCGCACAGCCACAGAGCACCTAGCTAGTGGCCACTTATGTGCCCTCTGACCAGTGGTACCACATGTAGACTGTGGAGGACGCTGTCCGTCCCGTCTGTGCACCTGATCCCAGGCTAGACCCTTGGGGAGGGTGGCATGTGTACCCGGTTGAGATGCAGCCAGCTTAGGCTTGGCCAGTGGAAGTTGAGGCTTTCAGTTTAGCAGGTCCGAGGAAGCAGGGAGACCATAGCCAGGGAGGTGCCCAGAGCTGCAGACACTGGGCCAATGTTCTGCTGATTTCTCTCCCCTCCCCAGGAACACATGCTTGTCTCCATCTCACCACCTTTTTATCTTAATTTACGAGCTTGCTGTAGCACCAATGAAGACATACTGTACTGCCTGAAAAAAAAGAAAAAACCCAGCAGAATTCTAATTCTGTACGATTCAGAGGCATGCCTTTGGTTGGAGCTGCTTCAGAAATAAGAAAAGCAGGAGACATGGCTCTGCTTGGGCTTCCTGGACTTGTCTGGGAGTCTCGTTCTGGCCATCTCCTATTGGCCTTGGGTTTAATTAAGCCTTCTGCTTTATTTTTCAATTCATCTTTTTTTTTTTTTCCCCCAAAAAAAGCTGCTTTAATGGAAGCTTTTAAAATCCAGGAGCTTTGGGTTTCTCCACTTTGTCAGGCAAAAGTGGATTCATTTAAGTAGTTTTATAAAAAAAAAATGCATATATTTATGAAGGTTTCAAAAATTAGATTTTTCACTCCTTTTCCTCCAGGAACCTAAAAACCAAATTTGGAAAATAATTTGTTATTGTGGGGTACATGCATTCACTCAACCAAGAAATACAGCAGTTTTAGAATGTCTCTGAATTTCTGCATTTCATAAAAATTCCTTTGTCTTGTCCTCGTGGGAACTTGGGCTTGAATTCTCCTCCTGCCCGGCCTCCTGGTTTGGAGGTGGCGGTGTGGTGGTGTGACTTCAGTTTGACAAGCTTCCCAGGAAGGTGAGGAGTGGCCAGAGTTGGCAGGGGTGGGGCAAGAATAGAGCTGCCTGAACCTTGCTTCTCACATGGGGGAGCCCAGGGCAGCCTGGCTGGAGAGGGAATCCTCCTGCCCGGCCTCCTGGTTTGGAGGTGGCGGTGTGGTGGTGTGACTTCAGTTTGACAAGCTTCCCAGGAAGGTGAGGAGTGGCCAGAGTTGGCAGGGGTGGGGCAAGAATAGAGCTGCCTGAACCTTGCTTCTCACATGGGGGAGCCCAGGGCAGCCTGGCTGGAGAGGGAGGGCTGGAGGAGGTGGTCTGCCAGGAGAGGCTTGCTGGAGGGGGGTCCGTGGGGTAGGGGGCAGAACCTGGGGCTAGGCGGAGGGGGTGTGCAGTGGTGGGCCTGAGGGCCCAGGTGGGGAAGGAGAGGCAGCCGTGATCCTCTGGCTTCCAGCTCCAGTGAGTCTGGGGAGGGGGCGTCAGCGGTGTTCAAGCATCCTTACAGTCAGTAGTGTGGTCCCACCATTAGGCCACTCTGGTGTGGGACCGATCCGCCCACCGCCCAGTCTAGGTGTTTGGAGAGCCCCTAAGTTTCCAGGGCACGCCCTGTGAACGCCCTCCTGTTCCCAGGCCCAGATGCCTCAGAGGTGACCACACTGCTGCCTGGGGAGGGGCCCAGGGCATGGGGTGTCCCTGTGTTCTTCCTCTGTGCTTTCTCCTGCTGCCAGGTGGGAATCCCCAGGACAGCAGAGATCCCCGGGTATCCCCTGGCTGGGGCTCCCCCCACCCATCAGCACAGAGCCAGGCCTTTCCCAGGATCACAGAGCAGAAAGCGCATCCGTTTTCCAAGAAAGGACGCTGAGAGAAAGATGGCCAAATTGAGTTAGGAGTGCCAGGAATCCAGACCTGCGAGTTCCTGTAAGGCTCCCCACCCCCTCTGAATTACAGCTGCTTTCTGCGTTTCTGCAGAGAAAGCCGGCGCTCTCCCGTGGCATTTACAACAGCTTGATTTACAGGCCGGCATGTTCCCCGCACACTTCACATCCATTCTCTCTCCTTCTTTAAACTTTTAAGCCTCTGCCTTATGAATGAGGCCACTGATTTTCTAGGTTCCCTGGCTTCGATATGAGGTCTTTTTCTATCACCTCTGCTGGTTTCTCCAGAAACGTGTTCTGAACACCTGCTCTGCATAAGACACATGACGGGCTCCCCCGGGGGACAGAGATGGACTCGTCACAGTTCTGAGCTTCAGGGAGTTTGCATTCTGATGGTGGGAGGGTGGGAAGAAGCCCCAAGTGCAGAGAAGGTCCCTACTCGGCAACCCCACTGACGGCTCCTGTAATGGACACGTGCTCTGTGCTGACGCTGTGTAATGTGCCAGGGCCACGCTGACAGCCAAGCCCCTAGTGGACTCCGAGCCCACCCCGGGGAGGGGGGGGTGTGTGTGACAGGGAGGGCAGGATCACAGGCATTCCCAGAGCCCTCAGCAAAGCCCCTGTGGTCTGGCGGGTGTCGGTTTCTCTGAGCAAGTGATGTTTGAGACCTGCGGGCTGAATGGGAGGCAACCAGGTGAAGGGGGCTGGGAGGGGACATTGTTCCAGGGAAGAGGATCTGCCCGGTGAAGATGCAACCTCCAGAGAGAGCGTGGTGTGTCCGAGAAGCCGCAGGAAGTACAGAGCGTGAAACGTGGAATGAGGAGAAGGCAGGGCCCAGGTGGAGCAGAGGCCAGACGGCAGCTGTGGCCAGTTTTGTTACGTGCCTGGGGAGGCACTGGCGGGCCCAGGAACCGGGAGGCTGATGAGATTTCTGTTGCTCAGAGGAAAGCCCAGGGAGGTAAGACTGTGCGTAAGGAAAACTGTTTTGAGACCCTGATCTTGCTGTCATTAAACCAGGTGACAACTGGGCCAGAGTGAGAGGAAGTGACAGATTCAAGATGCTGTAGAGGAGAGGAATCAACTGGACCTGGAGGGTGAGGGCCAGGGCAGCTTCAGGGCATCCGTCTTAGCCAGCTGGGCTGGAGGAGGGTCATTCACTGCCTGTGGGACCGGGGGTCGGCGTACAGAAGTTGGCTGGTGGAGGCACTCGAGGCAGGCTGTGGGGTCGGGGAGCATCAGGCTACACAATCCAGGAGGGCCTGGGAAATGCACATTCGGGAGTCAGCAGCAGCTACAGCTGGGGGAGCAAATAGAAACCCCCTAGGGGTGCAGTGGGGTGAGAGGGAAGGAGAGTCTCAAGACACTGCGTGTGCCTCCACCCCCACCAAAGGCACAAGGGGAGAACAGAGACAGGACCGCAAAGCAGAGCCAGCGAGGCCTCCTCCAGGGCAATGTCTGCAAGCCTTTTAGCTTCAGGAGAGAGGCAGGACCTCAGAGACCCTGGGGCCCTGGGAAAAGACGCAGGCCCTGACCGGCAGAAGTGGCAGGGAAGGAGAGAAGGTCTGCTTGGGACCTGGGCTTGGGGAGGAGGGGCTATGTCAGACCCAGCACTGGGGTCCTGAATGCCCGAGCCCTGCTTGGTTATCTCTTAACTTTCCTACTGTAGCAAAGGCCTTCTTCCCAGCTCCTGTTTGTGAAGAATTATGCACTATGCACTTAACTCTTAACCGGAGGGCATGTTAGCAGCACTACCGCCCCGGGCCCCCCACTGCACCCCCTGCGAGAGAAAGCAGGTTTAAGTGGGGGCAGAACCTTTCCGTCAGTCCTGAGCTAGCTGCTTCCAGAGGAGAAGACGAATTTTTTAAGGGGACGACCGAGGATGAGATGGCTGGATGGCATCATGGACTCGATGGACGTGAGTCTGAGTGAACTCCGGGAGATGGTGATGGACAGGGAGGCCTGGCATGCTGCGATTCATGGGGTCGCAGAGTCGGACACGACTGAGCGACTGAACTGAACTGAACTGAAAGGAACTTTACGTTTATGCTTGACTGAAGCACAGGCCACATTGTCCTGGGAACCAATGGGGAGCTGGCGCTTGGGTAATCTATGCCAGGCCCTCAGCTGCCCCCGATCCATCATCCCAAGTGACAGAATTTCCATCATTAATCATGGGTGGTAATAGAAGAGTCATTGGAATAGAATGTTGTCTCAGGAGAACTGTCTCCCAATCACATATAAATGTCCTGGCTTCACTGTACTGTTTGTGCCCAAGAAATACTGTGGGGGCTTCAAAGTGGTATTTATCTGGGGTCAGGAAGCCACCAGCGCCAGCCCATCCTGCTCACGGCCTCTTCCAAGGAAGCCTGGATCCCCTCCCCGACCAGGGGCCTCAGCACCGGGGACCACTGCACCCCTGGAGTTGGGTAAAGGGAAGGATGTGTTTTGGGCTTCCTGGGTGGCACTGGTGGTAAAGAGCCTGCCCACCAGTGTCAGAGACATAAGAGATGCAGGTTCGATCTCTGGGTTGCAAAGATTCCCTGGAGAAGGAAATGGCAACCCACTCCAGTATTCTTGCCAGGTGAATCCCATGGACAGAGGAGCCTGGCGGGCTACAGTCCATGGGGCTGCAAAGAGTCGGACATGACTCAACGACTTAGCACACATGCACAGGGATGTGTTTTAGGATGACTGATGCCCTGAGGGTTAGAAAATACTCTAGCCCAGTAATCCTGCCGTGGTACCCTGGTCATCATCCTGTGGCTGGAGGGGTTTGCACCTCCCCTCTCCATGGCCACAGACCCTCTGATGCAGAGGAGAAAATGATGTGAGCCTGGCCGGGCTGCAAGACGCAGCATCTCTGGAGGCCGCAGAGAAGCCAGGCCAGGGAGTCAGACGCTTCCAGGCTGCTTCACTGTTTGAGAAATCAAGCCCACAGCGTTTTCTGGTTGGCATCTCTCTGTTCTGTGACCTGAAAACACTTTGTTTTTGAAAAGTGCAGGATCTGCTGACACTCTCTTCTGGAGGTTTGTGTGTTTCTCTCTGGGGTGAGCTGTCCTGCCTCAAGACGGACCAGATGGTGCTGGAGGAGGCACGGGCATAGGAGACAAGGCCTTTTATGCTGGGCTTTGAAGGGATTCTCTCTGATTGAGCTTCCAGCTCTCCTTCCACAGAGTTCCTGGAACCTTCCAGGGCCTGGCAGGAAGAGTGGGCACCGCTGGAAGCCAGCAGGTGGGGAGGGGGCATGCCAAGGGCCTGAGGCAGGGGACTGCCTAGGGTGGAAGGGATTGCAGGCCTGTTAAGGGCTGACTGTGTGACCAATGAGCTATATTAAACCGGAGCCAGGTGTCTGAGCTGATAAGCTGGGGCTGGGCTTTGTAGAGTCTACTTGGCGGGAGAAGAGGCAGCTCCCCTTTTCTGTAGGGAATTTCATAAATCAGGGCCTATCAGATGTGGAAGCGACCTGAGGCCAGGGGGATCCCCGACTTTGAATGTCACAGGCTGGTCAAATTTTAAAAATTTAAATTTGACCAAGTGAGGCCATTTAAAAGCCAGGGGCGAGCTACTGTATCATTCCATAAGTGGAAGAATATTCCAGCACCAACAGTCTAAGAGGAACATAGTTTGAAGATAAAGAATATTTCTTCAAACAATAAATTTAGCTTTATGAAAAATTTTTTCATTGCACCTTTCTTTTTTTCTTTTTTTTCCTCATCTTAATTTTAAAAGGGTGGCAAAAATTTGTGGTTCCTGGTCCCCAGTCCCCTCATTTCAGATGAGCAGAAGGAGGAAAGGTGTCTGACCAGGGTCCTACAGCCAGCAAGGCTTATGTACCATCCAGCTGTTCCTGGCTTCATAGACTTAGCGGAATTGTTTATCATGGTCACCTGTCCTGGTTGTGGGGGTTGGCGGACTGGGCCGGGGGCTCTCACCTGGGGTCCTAGAGCCACTGAGTCAGACAGTAGCTGGGCCGTGTTGTCTGAAGGGCCCTTCACTCCTTATCTGGAAAGACGCAAGCCTCTGGGGCAGAGCAGCGGCAGCTCCTTGGGCCTCCCGTGGCGTCTGCAGGCTGGCCAGCGTTTTCATGGGGGCCCCAGAGGTGGGGGTCCTGATGGAGAACCTCATGACGTCACACAGCATCACTTTTATGTCTTCAAGGACGGGGGAGTTTCACCCTCTTCTTGTTGGGAGACACTCCAGTATTCTTGCCTGGAAATTCCCAGAGGAGTCTGGCCAGCTGTAGCCCATGGGGTTCCATGTCACATACAACTAAGCATGCGTGCATGCACGCTAGTTGGGAGAAATGCTGAAGGGTTTGCCCACATGCTCTAAAGCCACCACATGGGTCCCCAGCTCCCCTGAGAGCCAGGTTTCAGTCTGGGGTGCTGGGATCTTAGACCTCCCTCCCATCCCCTTGCCTGTTCCAGGAACAAATCTGGTGGAGGGTGGAGCTGGTTACTCTCAGGTGATGGGTGGCAAGTTCCGCTTGCTGGTTGCTGCTTGCACTTCTCTGAAGTCATAAAGTTCTTGGATAAGGTAGATTCCATCAAATAAGTATCAATTAAGCTCTTTTATGATCATAAGTGAGATGATGAATTCCAAAGTCAATCTAGAGAAATAACCGATAAAGATCAAGAGACTCCAGAAATACGGCCTAAACTTCCAGGATTCCAGGCACTCACTCTATAAGAAGGAGGCCTGCATTCCTGGTTGAGTGCCTGTGTGTAGGGTACTGGATGAATACCGTGGGGGTCCAGTGCTGTAGAGGGGTGAGGGGGGTGCGAGCCTGAGCTCTGAATATCCATGATCAGACTGGGGGTGTCCCAGAGTGTGGGAGGTGGGGACAGCAGACCCATATTAAGTCCCTCTGCTTAGGTGGGATAGTGGGCTGCTGGCTTTCGGCTCTTGGCGGGGAGGGGAGGTTTGTTTCCCATTCAGGGAGGTTTGTTAGGGTTCTTGGGAGGGTGGGGAGGAATAACAAGCCACCCCCACAGTCACGCAGCCAGATCCTGTGGGGACGCCCACAGCCCAGCACACAGCAAGGGGTTGGCCACCTGGTCAAGCCCCATTGTGGGAAGCCTGGGAAGGGTCTCACATGGTTCTTTCCGTGGGGATGAGCTGGCCATATGGGGTGTGTTTAGGGTCAGCTGGGGCAGGAAGTCCACTTCTGTCGTTGTTTAGTGGTTACTGGAAACCGGGTGCCCTTCCCCGGGTCTGGCCCAGGGTCCTGGCTCCATGGGGACCCCAGCTCCAGTGTAAGCCTCCCAGGGCATCCCTGGCCTCTGCCCCATCGGCTGTCTGCTCACGTGTCTCCTTGATTGGCTGGCAGGCACCCCAGAGACTTCAGTCCTTTGAAACCCCGGAGGGGCGTCCGTCCTCAGGGTGGCAGGCACAGCCATGGGCAGTCTTGCAGAGCTGGTCCCACCGCATACCTGCCCTTCCTCTGCATCCCCTGCAACTCTTGGGAGAACAGCACAGGAGGCTTTTCGTTTCTGCCCTGCCTGCAGCCCCCTGAGACTGCTCTTCCAGAGAGGGGTCTGCTGCCAGTGCTAGATGAAGCCCTGGGGCGGTGAGCGGGGTCCCAGGGAAGCTGACACAGGTGCCAGCTACAAGAATAGAGCACTGGACAGACAGACACACCTACCTTCCCCAGGGACTGCCCAGAGGTCACGTTGCTTCTCTGAATGACTGAGCCCTGCTGGGTTGGTGCATAATTGTTTTGTACCATCACCTCTGCCAAAAGGAAGGGAAGAAGCAATACCTCTACGTATGGAATTCATCAAAAACAAGGGCCGCCTCTCAGGTCATCAGGCAGGCTGGCCTGCAGCTTCCCAAGTGGAGGGATGACCAGGGTACATCCCACACAGAAAGGAAATGGCAGCTGAGGGGGATTAGAAGCAGCGCTGTGAGCACAGGCCAACAGACCCGGCCGCCACCTCCTTGCTCAGTTCATAGTGCTGACCTACCACATGCCAGGTTCCAGGAATGGGTGTCAGTAGTGAACCCAGTGGGCAAAATCCCCATTCTTGAGCTTTCCTACTAGTTGGGGATACAGACAGTGGGAACACAAAAGCTGCTGGGAAGGGGGCAGTAGGGGAAAGCCTGACCGAGCTATGTGGCCTTGAGGAAGGCTGTAGGAGCCCAGAGTTGAGCCTGGGACGTGGGCTCCCTGGCGGCTGCCCACTCCCACCCTGGCCATCAGGAGCACGGGGTGGTAACTGGGGGCCCGGCCTCTCCCTCCCTCACCTCCCGGGTGTCGACATTGCTTTTCTGATCTGGGTGCCTGTGAGGAGGAAATATATATTTAGACTCTTCTGTACTTTCCGTGGTAACACTCGCTTTATTCCTGGTGAAGAATGAGGAAAATGGGTCAGCTGTATTTACTAAGAAGCGTGTTCCAGCTCCTTTTCTGAGGCTATTTATAAACTTTAAAAAATGTGAGCTAAGTTTTTGCATCTTCTTAGAAGCCGGAGTGCCTATGAATACCCTTTCTATTACTATATTGGGGAATGTGGCACTTCGGATTTGAAACGAGTCAACTAGGGCAGATAGAAATCTTGCAAATAGTGATTTTGATGAACTCTGGCAGCCTGACTTTGCCTCGTGGTCAGATTTCTCTGGGTGTTTTCTTTGTGAGACCTAGTCCAGCTTTCCTGGGTGCAGTGGGGTTACTGAACATGTCCGACCATGGTCCCACTGGGCCCTCTGTACTGTGGGTCCCCTGGATGGTGGCTCCCGGAGCCTGGGGTCTTAGGGAATTTCAGAATCACTCATCCATCCTTTGAATAACAAGATCAAACCAGTCAATCCTAAAGGAAATCAACCTTGAATATTCATCTGAAGGATTGATGGCTGAAGCTGAAGCTCCAATACTTTAGCCACCTGATGCAAAGAGCTGACTCACTGGAAAAGACCATGATGCTGGGAAAGATTGAGGGCAGGAGGAGAAGGGGCAACAGGATAAGATGGCTGGATGGCATCATCGACTCAATGGACGTGAGTTTGAGTAAACTCTGGGAAATAGTGAAGGACAGGGAAGCCTGGCATGCTGCAGTCCATGGGTCATAAAGAGTCGGACATGACTCAGTGACTGAACAACACCATCATCCATCCCTTGGTGGACCGGGGCCTCAGGCCACTCCATGGCAGGCCCTGCTGGCTTGGCCCAGGGCTCCCCTCCTCCCAAGTCCTCTGTCTCTCATGCCTCAGCCTGTGTGCCATGGGCTCCTCCACTCACTCACTCCCACCTAGTGTGTGCAGAAAATATGGAGTGCTCCTCATTCACCCTCAGTGGCCGGCCTTGCTTTCGAGAGAGGAGGGCTGAGCTCCTGGATTTGGGGTCCATGCCAAGGGTTTATTCGAGTGGCTTGCAGCTGCCCCTGAGGGAATGTGCCTCTGTCTGGCTGTTTTGGGTTCCTGTCCAATCTTTCTGAGTGCTCCCTCCCTCGCTCCCTCCTGCTGCATGGGGTTTGGGGAGGGATGTGTCCTCCCATCCTGGTGGTGGCTGAGGGAGGGTGTCCCTGAGCTTGGCAGGCAAGTCCTGGGGTGCTGCTTGCAGAGAACCTGGATGGGTGGGCCCCAGGAGCCAATGCCTACCTGGACCTCAGAGGAAGCAGCCCTATAGGTTCTGCCCATCCACTTTGACCTTGGCATTTCATGGCAACCTCTCCATCCTGGTGGTCAGAGGTCTCAGCCTGTCCTCCTCCTTCCAGCCGAGGCATGGGGCCTGCAGGTCGCAGGGCACGAAGCAGGCCTTAGGGGTTCTGTCCATCAGGGGCAGTGGGTGTGTGGGGGGTAAGAGGCAGGTCATGGGTGGCTCCTCCCCTCATCAGCTGAACAGTGGGGGCGCTGACGCTAACTTCCTCTCCGTGCTCACACCTCCTAGGTGTATCATACATCAATAATAAAGGTAATAATAATAATAACAGTGACAATAGTCATCACCCACAGAGTCACTTACTCTGCCAAGCCTGCGCCCTCTGTGTAGAAGCTGTGTGCATCTCAGTCATGTTTGACTCTTTGTGACCCCATGGACTGTAGCCTGCCAGGCCCCTCTGTCCATGGGATTTCCCTGAGAAGAGTACTGGAGTGGGTTGCCATTTCCTCCTCCAGAGGATCTTCCCGACCCAGGGACTGAGCCCTCATCTTCTGTCTCTCCTGCACTGGCAGGTGGATTCGTTACCACTGGCGCCGCCTGGGAAGCTCAGGAGCTTGTTTCCTCTTCAAGGCAAAAGGGCTTGTTAGAGAAGGAAACAGTTGATCCAAGTCAGCTGCTCTGAACAGCATCCCTAGCCTGAGTGTGAACTCTGAGGGGTCTTTCGGTCACCACGGCTCTTCTTATTGGCCCTCTACCTGCCCCAGAGCAGACATTCCTAAACTTTCCTGGGTCTTGCCACCCTGGGTGCCCCAGTGATTTTTTATCATGGCATTCTTAGGCCCAAAGGATACTTAACAGTTCTGTTTATGAGGCAGTTAGATCAAATGGCTTAAGTATTTGAGTCCTAATAACAGCCACTTGAAAATATCCTACTGATAATTTATTTTATTCTTAAATTACCAAATCATTTACTAATGGGATACGTGCTCCCATCGGAGGTTGGACAACTTTTCAAATTCCAGAGTCTGATGGGGTGTCGCCACCTCCACCTCCTGTTCCATCCAGATTTTTTCCAGGTTCTTCCTTCCTGTCTCAGCAACCACTGAAAGCCCAGCTTCACAGTGACACGACAGCCTCAAAAGGCACATAGGCTCCCCTCACGGTGACACTGTCACCTGCCCCAAGCCAGTGGTTCCAGTGGAGTCTGGCAGGTCCGACAGATACTTAGCATTGCTTGTTTCCCTCAATAACTTGAAGTACCCTGTCATCTCATGGGTTTACAGGGGCTCTCCAGGGTGCCAGGGTGCACAGTTTGGGAACCACATTCCTAGGACCTTGGCCCCTTCTTGTCACCCAGGAAGCAGGTCGTGGGCTCTCAGGCCCTCAGACCCCCGTTACCCATCTTGGGGGCAGCGTGGGCAGCAGAGGTGATGAGGATCTCATGCCCAAAGGGCTGTTCCCTGCCCCTCTTCCCTCTGCGTTTCATTCTCTGCCCCCAACTGGGGCGTCAGTCCAGGGGTGGGGGTGTAGAGGGCCATCTTCTCCACGCTTGTGGGAGAGCCCAGGATCCAGCTTCAGAAAGCCCTCCCTTGGGACAAGATGCTCTCCAGTCGTGGCCACGCTGCTGATACTAACAAAAACCATGCTTGCCAGTTGAGGCTGTTGTTTCAGTGGGTACAGTGTCCTCTCTTCTGCCCGAAGTACGGAAATCACTTGCTTCAACTGGCAGGGAGCTCCCCAAACCGCTCGGTTTCTGAGACAGGGAATCTGAAAAGATTTCTAAAGTGCTGTGCCCACGTTGCAAGTGTCAGAGGGCAAGCAGGTGTCTGCACCTTCCTATTCAGCAGGTGCCTGTGTCTTAGGTGGATTGTAAACCAGGTGGGCTGGGCTGTGTCTTACTTAACAGAAGCTTTGCCCCCGGGCGTTTGCTTATGTAGTTCCTGCTCTCACAAGCCCCTCCTCTTCACCTTTACTCCCGCCTGCCTTTCCCAACTTGACCTTCATCTCCCCCTGGGGAAAATGCCCCTGGCTGCCTTGTTTCCAGACAGGCCCGTCCCTGCAGTCCCAGCTGTGGCCTCTACACCCTGCCTCCTGCCCCTGAGTCAGCTCCAGGATCTCACTGGCTCCTTCTCGGGAACTTTGCTTGTGCCCTATCCCCATCCCACCTCTCCGGCCTCTCTGCCTTCAGCCACTCCCATGCCGCCCCATCTCATTTTCCAGGTCTCACTTTAAATGTCGCTTCTCAAAGAGCCCCCTGTCTAAAGAAGTCCCCTCGCCCCTCTGCCCACTCCGCATGACTTGGTCCAGGAAGAGGCACTGTCTGTGCTGTGCTGTTTTCTCGGCACCAGCCCTGAAGCTGGCCCCCGTGGGCACCATGAGTGAGCACTTTCTTAGAGCAGGGGATTTTTTTAATGGAAGGGATTTCCAGGGTAGCCACATTTTAATTTTGCCAAGTAAGACTTTGAAAAATTCCAGCCACCATATATCATCAGCATTTTGTAAAAGAAAAGTTGGAAGGACATAATCTCAGGATGAAGGACAATTCTTTAGATGGAGTCAATTTGGCTTTGTTTGGCTGTGCCAGCTCTGAGTTGTGGCAGGTGGGACCTAGTTCCCTGACTAGGGATTTATCCCAGGCCCCCTGGTTTGGGAGCATAGAGTTTTAGCTGCTGGACCACCAGGGAAGTCCCCAGTTTGGCTTTGTTGAGCATGAGCTGCCTTATCTGCTTCCTCATCTCCAGAAGGCTGGAGGGGCATCCTCACGACATGACAGTGTCCAGCAGTGAGCACTTGGGAGAGTCCCCACTCGCCCTCCCAACACTGGCCTTGTTTACTTCTCCTTCGTTTGTCCCCTTCACTTGGCTGTGAACTTCTGGTGGAGGGGCCACATTTTGTTCTGATTTATTTTTATTAGAGTATAGTTGCTTTGGGGCTTCCCAGCTGGTGCTCGTGGTAAAGAACCCGCCTGCCAATCCAGGAGACACAAGAGACACAGGTTTGATCCCTGGGTCGGAAAGATCCGCTGGAGGAGGGCATGGTAACCCACTCCAGTATTCTAGCCTGGAGCATCTCATGGACAGAGGAGCCGGGTGGGCTACAGTTCATGGGGTTGCAAAGAGTCAGGCACAACTGAAACGACTTAGCATGCATGATGCACAGTTGCTTTACAAATGTTGTGTTAGTTTCTACTGCACAGCAAAGTGGACCAACTATACGTATACATGTATCCCCTCTTTTCTGGATTTCCTTCTTATTTAGGTCACCACAGAGCATTGAGTAGAGTTCTCTCCATACAGTAGGTTCTCATTAGTTATCTACTTTATATGTAGTAGTGTATATATGTCAGTCCCAATCTCCCCATTTATCCCACCCCATTCCCCTTGGGGACCATTGTAGACTGAAGTTGGTTTTTCTGTGCATCACATGCCTGTGTTGGCCTCTGGAAGCTTCGAGATCCGCCCAGACGACCCTTCCTGAAGCTGTGAGCCGGCCTTGCCTCCCTCTGCTCCTTGGTGACTTGTCCTCATTCCTCCACTCACCTGTCCCCCTGATGGACGGCTGGTGCCCAGGCAGGGTCCAGGGCTCTCTCTGCTCAGTGCCGGGGCAGGCACACACGTTCCTATCTGTGCCAAGTGCTGCTTCAGTCCATCGAAGGTGACCCCTCTGCTGATGGTGGCCACAGACGAGTCTGTGGCAGGGACCAGCTTCTGCCACAGCTCAGGGTAGGCGACATGGAGCTCTTTCCCTTTTGATAACTGAATTTAGATTCTATTTCAATCCCTCCTTTCACCAGCTGTGGAAACATAATCTCATTTAATTCTGGGATTTCTCAGCCAATTTAAATCTTCCTCTAACTCACCGCTGGTTTTGTGGGTGTGTGAGGAGCAGCTGGAGGGAGGGGTCTGGCTGGCTGGCTGCCACGTGGAGTGGGTCATTGCTCTGCCCTTTCATCCCCACACTAGGCCTCTCCAGGGCCAGGCTTTTCTCAGATGCTTCTACACCCCTCTTGGGGGCTGAGGGACCTTGGGCTGTCCTCACCCTCCCCCACCCCCAGCAGCCGTCTCTCTTCTCTGGGGTTTATTGTATGTGCTTTGGGCCATGTGAGGAACAAGGCTCTGCAGGGGAGCTGGGACCCCATGGCCTCATCCTTCACTAGGGTGGGAGCAGGTGGGCCAAGCCCCACATGGCTTTGATTCTTCTGTTCCATGCAACAACCCTTGCCCAGAGTCCAGATGCCCTCAGTCTGATTAGCAGAAAAGCCTACAGGACTTCCTTGGTGGTCCAGTGGCTAAGAAGCTGCGTTGCAATGCAGGGGACATGAGTTGGATCCTTGGAGGGGGAAGTAGGATTCCACAGGCCTCAGAGCTCAAGTATGCCCATGTCCTGCAAGTGAGCTTTGGAGCCTATGTGCCAGGACTGGAGAGCCTGTCCACAGCAATGAAAGATCCTGCAAGATGGAATGAGGATCCTGCATGCACCAACTGAGTCCTGCCGCAGCCAGATGCATAAATTAAAGCAAAGCCACAAGGAAGGGGGCCAAGAGAAACCCCTGTTAACACCTCCTACATGTGAACCTACTGCAAGTAAAGGTTCCGATCTGGGCCTCTGGGGGGAGACGTCTAGGATGTCTGAGGAGGGAGGAAGGGTGCAGGCTGAGCACCCACAGGGAGTTTGTTCAGAATCGCCTGGGGAAGTGGGCTGGTACCTCCTGGAGCTGTCTAGCGTTCTCGGTTATTTGTTCATTTGTGTATTTGTGTTAGCTTAAAACTTTGAGTTTAAAAGCAATACATGTTTAATGAGGAAAAGCAAGAAAAAACAGAAAAACAAATAGAATCAGAGTCATTTGTCTGAGCACCTGGATTTATCTCTGCATTTTGGTGGGTGTCTCTAAGAAGGTTTAGTCATAAGAGCGGCGACAGTTAGAGCACCAAATGTGGCTCTCGCGTTGAGAGCTTATGATGCACCCTTCTGAGAATCACACAGATATTAACAACCCCGTGGGGTGGACACACTGTTGTCCTCCTTTCACTCTGCGCCAAGGCAGAGTGCTGGTGTGATTTGCTGAAAGTCAGTCCACTGGGCAGCCAGGCTGTGTACTCACACTGCACACCTGCACACACGGTGCGATTTTATGGTGAAGATACACAGCGATGCAGCCACCAGTCAGGGTTCTTGTCCTGATCTCGTTCAGGAGAGGGACCATATCCTGTTTTCCTCTGTGTCCTCAGGGAACACCAATTTACTGAATGAATGAATGATTGAATGAATTTTGATGCAAGCTTTCCCTCCTCTCGGCACGGGTCGATTACTGTTCCTTCTGTTGATTCCTTTTCTTTCCTTTCCCTGCTCACAGTACCTGCACATCCTGGAGCCCCAACCACAGTTCCAGCAGCCCCTTCACATTGAAGTTAGTCTTTATCTAAATATAGCATCATTGACGTATGATACATGACAAGTATTTAAAACATACACCTTAGACTTCCCTGGCAGTCCAGTGGTTAAGACTCTGTGCCCCCACTGCAAGGGGTGCAGGTTCACTCTCTGGTTGGAGAACTAAGATCCCTCATGCCATGTGTCACAGCCAAAAAATTTTTTAAAAAATTTTAAAAATTAAACAAAAAATCCCCATACACCTTGGTGAGTTTTGACATCACTGGCTCAAGAGAATGGAACATCCAGCCCCTAGAAGTGTCCCAGATGCCTGTATAATCCCAGGCTCTCCCTGCCTCCCTCCCAGCACCATTGTTGTGCTTTCCATCACCATAGTTAGTTTGGATTTTCTGGAATTTTATGGTAATGGGATCATACAGTCTGCACTCTTTACTTGGGCTGCCTTTCACTCCACACAGTTACTTGGTGGCTCATCCATCTTGTGTGTATCAGTTCATTTCTTTCTATCAATGAGCAGTGTTACATGTGTGTGGATGGGAGTTGATTGGTCCATTCACCTGTTGATAGACCTCTGTTTCCAGTTTTTGACTATTACAAATAAAGTTGCATGCAAGTCTCTGTATGATCATATGCCTTCACCTCTCTTGGGTAAATACCTAGGAGTGGAAAGGCCAGATCATATGGAAACTGCCAGACTGCTTTCCAGAGTGGCCCCACTGTTTTGCATGCCAGCAGCAGGGCATGAGAATCCCTGTTCCCCCACATCCTTGCCGCCCCTTTGGTCATTCGCTCTGTTTTTATGTTTCAAAACTGCATGTTATTGACATACAGTTGGTTTGCAATGTTGTGTGAGTTTCTGCTGTAAAGTGATTAGTTTTACATAGTGTTAGTTGCTCACTTGTCTCTGACTCTTCGTGACTCCATGGACCGTAGCCTACCAGGCTCCTCTGTGCATGCAGTCCTCCAGGCAAGAATGCTGGAGTGGGTAGCCATTTTCTCCTCAAGGGAATCTTCCCAACCCAGGGAAGAAACCAGGTCTCCTGCATCGCAGGCAGATTCTTTACTATCTGAGCCACCAGGGAAGCCTTATACCTGTGTGTGCTCTTTTTCATATTCTTTTCCATTATTGTTTATCACAGGATATTGAATATAGTTCCCTGTACTATACAGTAGGACCTTGTTGTTTATCCATCCTACATATAATAGTTTGCATCTGCTAGTCCCAAACTCCCACCCTANTTATACATATGTGTGCTCTTTTTCATATTCTTTTCCATTATTGTTTATCACAGGATATTGAATATAGTTCCCTGTACTATACAGTAGGACCTTGTTGTTTATCCATCCTACATATAATAGTTTGCATCTGCTAGTCCCAAACTCCCACCCTACCACTCTCTCCTCCTCCTTCCCGCTTTGCAACTCTAAGTCTCCATGTCTGTGAGTCTATTTCTGCTTTGGATTCAATTTACTTTAATTGTAGCCACTGAAACAGGTCATAGGTGGTGTCTGGTTGTGGTTTTAATTGCATTTCTCTAATAACTGGTGATATTCAAGCACTTAATTGCCACCTCTGTATCTTCTTGGTGTAATATCTGTTCAAATCTTTCATCCATTTAAAAAAAACATTGGGTTATCTGTGTTCTTATTATTGAGTTTCAAGAGTTCTGTATATATAGTCTAGATACAGCCAGTTGGCAGATGCAGGCTTTACAAATAATTGCTTCCAGTTCGTGAGTTCTCTTCATTTTCTTAACAGTATCTTTTGAAGAACAGAAATTTTGATTAAGTCCAGTTTACAGATCATTTTGTTTTCATAGCGCATGCTTTTTGTGCCATATCAAAGCAGTCTTTGCCTAACCCAAAGTCACAAGTATTTTCTCCTGAGTTTTCTTCCCCAACTTTTATTGATGTAAACTTGCGTCTATAAGCCATATTGAGTTCATTTTTGTATATGGTGTGAGATGGGGTCGGTTCATTCTTTCTTTTTTGGCATGTGGATGTCCAGTTATTCCAGCACTATTTGTTGGAAAACCTCCCATTCTCCACTGAGTTGCCCTTTACTACTTTATGGAAAAGCATTCATCTGCAGGTTATGAGGGCTTCCCAGGTGGCTCAGTGATAAAGAATCCACGTGCCACTGCAGGAGACATGTTTCAATCCAGGGTCAAGAGGATCCCCTGGAGGAAGGCATGGTAACCCTCTTCAGTATTCTTGCCTGGAGAATCCCACGGACAGAGTATCCTGGCCAGCTACAGTCCATAGGGTTGCAAGGAGCTGGACATGACTGAAGTGCCTTAGCATATACTCACAGGCATGAGGGTCTGTTTCTGGACCCTGTTCTGTTTCAGCAATCAGTTGTCTATTTTTGCTCCAGTCCCACTGCCCTGACTGCTGTGGCTTTATAACGGGTCTTGAGATCCTTAGACTCAGAGCCATGTTAGCTCTCCAACTTCATTCTCCTCTTCCAGAGCATTTTGGCAGCCCTGGTCCTGTGCGCTTCCATATGGATTTTAGAATTGGCTCCCATTTATAAAACAAAGCCTGCTGAGATTGTGATTGGGATCCTGGCCCACACTGTATGCTCTGTGGGTTCTCTCCTCTGGAATTGTCACCTGGTCCCCCCTACACAGGGCAGGGGAGTCAAATGAGGGACTGAGTGGGAAGGCACTGCAGTCAGTTGAAGGAGAGGGTGTTAGTATTTATAAAGCACTTTTGAAGATACTTTGCATTGAGCTTATGTGTCAAGATGTGATTTTTTTTTTTTTCCCACTGAGCTGGGATCCCTGCTGAGGAGTGCAGATCTGACAGATTCCACCATGCTTGTGGAAGCTTCCATTGCTCTTGGTCCAGGGTCAGGCCTTGAAAGGAGCACACGTGGAGTTTTAATCCACCTGGGTTGCCTGCCTGAGGTTCCACAAGTGTGAATGCCCGCTGACCTAGGTGGAGCCAAAGGTGACCCTGTGAGAGGGCACCAGGCAAGGGTTTCCTTCTAGAACATTCCTTTGAGGGGGAAGGAGGAGACTTGGTCATTGCAGTCCTGCTCGGCTGGCCATGTGCCTCTGTGTTCCCGGCCTTAAGGTGTGCGTGGAACTCCTCACCTCCTTCCAAGAGTGGCACGTGGCCAAGGCCTTGTGGCAGGTGCCCTGTTCCCTCCGCTTTCCTGGATCAGCTTTTCAGGGAAGATGTTCTGCAGGGACCGTGTGATCAGCAAGGAAAGAAAGGCTCCAGGAAAGCTCTGATGGGCCATTTCAGTGAGCTTTTCCAAGGACTGCACACTAGAGGCTGCCCCTGGGGAGGAGGAGCTGTTAAACTGTCAAAATAGAAAGTAAACCAAATTCCTTCAGCCAATCGAGAGCACTTAACTCAGACCTCAGGCAGCGAAGGTAACAGATTACCCCACAATGTGGTTTTTTTGAGGGGAGAAAGGCTGTTGGGGAATTTAACGAATGGAGGGAAAGTTTTACAATATTGGAATCTACCTAGTCAATAATACATGAAATTTGGGATTCATAAAAGGAAATAGTGGTGAAAATCTCCCCAAATAAGTTTTTACTCTAGAATGGGATGACAGACCTCCTGAAGCACTGGGTATCCCATAGGTGTGGTATTCTGAAATACAACCCGGGGCATATATATTGTCAAATAATAAAGTATTATGAAACCAATCAGCTGTGAGCTCCCCACTTGGCAGTTTGGAAGTAAAACCCTTTCTCCTTTACAAGGCCAAGTGACTCTTAATTCCTCCCAGGAGATTTCACGTTAAAATGTGTTCACTGCCAGCTGACAAAAGAGGCGAGTCCAGATTTATTACTCTGGCACCTGCAGCCAAAAAAAAAAAAAAAAAGGCGGATGATGAAAATATATTTAATTATCATTCCATGCCACATCTCTGCCTGCTCCAGTCACAGGGCTGCAGCTGTTGGTACCCACTTTATTTTAAAGTCAATGTGCTTATCTGGAGTGAAGGCTGCTTGCNAAAAAAAAAAAAAAAAGACGGATGATGAAAATATATTTAATTATCATTCCATGCCACATCTCTGCCTGCTCCAGTCACAGGGCTGCAGCTGTTGGTACCCACTTTATTTTAAAGTCAATGTGCTTATCTGGAGTGAAGGCTGCTTGCTCTGAGTAAATTGACTTGTGGGAGGAAGGGGTGGCCATCTCCTCCAGACCCAGCTGAACAAATGCAGATTTGTATTCCATGTGCCTGTTTTAATTGTCTCATCCGCACCTCCCACCCCATATCATATCAGCTCTTGGAAAGGAAACATTTGCAGGAAGTAAACTTTTCCGTGGCCTTTCTCAGCTGAAATGTATGGTTTTCCTTCCTGGACAGTGGAGCTGATAGTGGATGCTCACATTTCTGGGAAAACATCTCAGATGCAGTGTAGGGGGAGTCCTAAAGAGGCCCTGGCTGGACCCAACCCTCTTCTTCACCAGATGAGGACAGAATCCAGAGGGCAGGCATCAGGGTTTGGAGGGTGGAGGTCTGGGACTGGAGGCCTGGCCTCTGGCTCCTGGGAAGCCCCTGTGTGCTTGTGACTTGTGTCTGCAAGTGGTCCAGCTGTCTGGGGGAACGAGCCTGGGCTCAGAGGCCAGTTCACAGAACCGCCCTTCGGTTTGTCTTCTGTTGGAGCCTTCTGGGTGGTGGAACCCTGGGCAGGGTAGCAGCGCTCTAGCTTGGTGGGGACGTGTCAGATTTCACGGAGCGCAGGCCAGGGGGACTCTGGCATGGCTGTCGGGAGCCTGTGCCATTAGACAATGCTGAAGATGAGGCAATTTTCAACAAAAATAGCCCAGATGATAGGCAGTGCATAATGTGGCAATATTCTGGCTGTATCTCTCCTTATCAGGAGAAGCCACTCGATGTTTTGTATGTGGTGGGATTTAGTACAGAGCGATAGAGTTTCCACTGAAAGTAAAATACAATAACCGGATTAGCCTTCGTGATTCAGGGGGAGATGACGCTGAGTGTTTCTGATGGTGCCCGGTGTTGCCGGTGGCCGGAGGTGGATGCCTGTGGGTGGGGCAGGAGGGGATGAGGTTTCTGTGAACGTGGACTGTCAAAGGGAGCACTTCCTCTGACCTTCTCTTTGATGAACAAGGATGCAAGGTTGCATCTGCTGAGCCTGCAGGACCTGAGGTTTGAGGGAGAACAGAGAGTTCTGGCTTAGGGATTTGGGCTGTGAGCAGAGTTCTTAACCACCAAGCTTTCAATGTATGGATCAGATCTTGGTTGTAAATTAGAGTCCATCCTCTTTGCCATCTTTTCCACCACCATCATCACCATCATTATCACCATCACCACTCTTATGTACCAGGCCCTTGGCTGAGTCTTTTAAATTTGTCATCTCCTATAATCCCATGTTCATTTCACAGATGAGAAAACTGAAGTTTAGGTAAGTGACAGAGCCAGGATTTAAGCCAGGCCCTAGAACCCACTCTCTCAATTATACTTTTTCATTTAGGAAATATATATATGTGTGTGTGTGTGTATGAAATTTAAATATGTGTGTACCCATACACACACACACACACAACCATACATTATATACGTATTTCATTTTCTAGGTTAAAAGAAAGAGAAAGCCAACTCTGCTCTTTTCAAGGGAAAACTTTGAAGACATCACAGTTTTGAGTTTGAAGACTGATGCTTGGGGGTTTCTGTTCCCATGTGGCTGACACCCCCTCCATCTGGGGACTAGGACCCCTAGGAGAAGGCTGGCTGGGGGTGCTGTGGAGTCCTGGCCCCAGGACTCCCCAGGAGAGTCTCAGCCAGTAGGGCTGTGCCTCAGCTGGAGGGCAGCCTCTGCTCAGTCCTAGCAGTGCTGGGGCCGTTGGCCCTGGAGTAGGATGAGGCGGGGCCCTGGAGCTGGCCTGGCAGGCCCGGGCACAGACATTCTGCCTTGCTGCCCTCCCAGGGTTCCTGAGTGGTCTCCACCATCCATCACGAGCTGCATAGCCCTGTCCCTGCTGTGTGCTGGTCTTGGTGGTGCTGCTTGTTTTCCTGTGAGAAGTCTGAGCAGGTGGGGTCATGCCGAGTGGCCTGCACCCTGATCTCCCCGCACCTATCCCAGCCTGGCCGCTTGGCCTCCAAGAGGCCCAACCTTTGTGTTTCTCCTGACTCTTTGGCACCCAGCGGCTGGTCCGTTGAGGGCTCTTGACTGCAGTGTAGGCTGAGCGGGATTGTGACTCCGTGTTCCTGACTGAGCTGCCTGGACTTGTGACAGGTGGCAGCCCCAGAGCAGAGGGGACACCCTGCACTCTCTGCTGCCTGCTGCCCCACACTCACAGCAGGACCTCAGGTTTGCACCAACTCCCCATGACTGCAGGGCCTGACCGCACTATGTCTCAGGGGCCAGCTCTTGGCAGGTACAAGTCACCTGTCTGCTGGAGGCCAGGAAACTTGGGGGGTCCTGCTGACTCACAGGGTTGGCCCCATATTTACAATGGGATCACCAGACCCTGGGGCCAGTGGGACTTGTGGCCGTGGCCGGAGGAGCAGGCGTCTCCGTTATGGTTTGTATTAGAGGCCGAGGGGACAGGCCATGTCAGGAGTAACTCATCAGGATAAGCTGATACACAAGAAATTAATACTGATTTTATTTCCAAGTGGGTGATGACTCCTTTCCACATTAATTTTTATTAAGCATTTTATGTATTATTCCATAACCACCGAATATGCAGAGACAGTTTAGAACACATTATTGTGAGTTTTGTAATTATCATATGGCCTTGGTCCAGGAGGTTGAAAAGAAAATAAACATGATTGTTTTCCAATAGAAGGGAATCACCATGGTGATGTGTGGAGAGGCTGTGGAGCCACCAGCGCTGCCCAGGGTCTGGACGCTGCAGGGCCTCTGCTGCCCGCACCCTTTCTACTTCATCGCTGGACACATCACACAGGTCCTTCTTGCTGCTCAGGTGTCCCCTGAGGGAAGCCTTCCTGCCCAAACCAAGTAACCTTCATCCCAGGGCGAGGTCTGTTTTCCTCATGGCGCTAATTTACTCCTGGAGGATTTTTGCTCAGCGTTTGTCTCCTCACTGCCATCGAGCGCCATGAGGTCAGGGACCTCCATGAGATCTGTCCATCCCAGCATCCCTAGCAACTAGCGCAGTGTGCAGTGCCTGGCAGGCAAGCAGCAGATATTTCCTGGATGAATGAATGAATGAACAAATGTCTGCTCCCCAGGACTAGGTACTCCTGGAGGGCAGTGCCAAGCAGTGCCTCCACCTGCATCTGCATGGGGCCTTAAACAGTCCAACCAGTAGGCCACGACAGAGCCCCTGTTGGGCAGCCAGTACTGGGCTGGAGGCTGCGGATTATCTGGCGTAGAGGAGATTTCTGAGCTTTTTGGGGAGCCAAGAGTCCAAAACAAGTAACAATCCAGGGACTCTAGGGGGTAGAATCAGGGATGCAATGGTATGATGAGAGTCACTGTAGGGAGGACATGGAAGACCAGTGTCCACTCTGCAGGTGTCATCATTGCCTTTGTCTCCTGAGTCACCATCATTACTTCTTGTGCCAGGGTCAGGCCGGCATGAAACCCACCACCTTGTAGCATCTTCAGTGTCTCCTGAAAAGTGGATGTGGTTAGTCCTCCTGCAGGGGAGCCTACCTGGCAGTAAGTGCAAGCCAGGGAGGGGCTTGGGACCCTCTCCTTCCTCCCTCTGCTGTTGCCTCTCCGGGCACATCCCAGGGACATCTCACAACTGTAGGGGGCTCCCAGCAGCGACGACTCAGTCAACTTCAGTGTTGTCCACTGCTCAAAGCTGCAGGGCACCATCAGGAGACCCTGCCACCTGGGATCTCTGGGTCCCCAGTCCTTCAGCAGCCCTTCCTTGATCCTGGTCCCTCTGGGACCAGGTGCCAGTGTGTCCACCCAACATGAAGGAGGCTGTGATCTGGCGAGTACAGGGCCTTGATGCCATCGCGTGTCCCTGACCTTGAGGCACCGATTTGTCTTTTTGTTTGCTGCGACCCCTCCAGAGTTACTGAGCAGTTAGCAGTTAGGCTCAGAGAGAGCTGGAGCACACCGCAGAGTGGCCCCAGTGCAGGGTGGTGAAGCCGGGGCAGTGATCCGCCAGCTTCTGCCCCCATGGGCCCAGGGGCACTTCTGGGCAGCCCTGAAGACCAACTGAGCCTGTCCTGAGAGCAGTGATCACATGCTTGGAGTGGTCTGTAGGTGACCTCCGGACAGGTGGAGGCAGGACAGAAGAACTTGGCTGCCCTGTAGCTTTGCCTGGCCAGGCAGTGCCTGGGGGGTGGGGTGGGCAGAAGTCAGGTGTGGCCTCTCGGGGCTCTTTCCCAGGACCCCAGAAGGAGAGGTGGGAGGCTTGAGTCATGAGAAATTCAGCCACCAGAGTCTGAAAAGCAGGAGAGTGAGCTGGCCTTGCTGGAGCTGCAGGACTGGGGTGCGTTGGGGGGCTGTGTTGCTGTTACTGGGAGAAGCCTTGTCCCCAGGCTTAGCGTGGGGCTTTGTGCCCCAGCAACTCCACGGGCTACACACAGTCCTGTCTCCATGGCCTCGTTCTCTTCTCACCATTAAAAAAAAAAATCTCATTTTACAAATGGTTTCCTGCACATTACAAGTGCCGTTCGCAGCGCTTACACCCTATTTCATAATTGGCCCGTACAATACACCCTGTTCAGAATTTTTAATCAACGATGGCAAGTTGCCCCAGCAATTTAAATAAAAAGTATATAAATGAATTTAGTATTTTAATATTACAATGACATTAGCCTTATATATGTATTTAGCAATTTCATGCAGTATTATAATTCCATAAAATATTCCTCTTCATTTGGCTGGTGGATAAACCCCAGAGTTAAAACTGTGGGCTCTTTGTGCAACAAGCAGAGAGAGGAGAGAGCTCAGGAGGCAGAGGGTAACCTGCAGGCCAGGCAGACCCCCGGGCCCTGAGAATGCCTGATGATTCCACTGCGCATGTGCTGGGAGGTGGGAATTCAGGCAGTGGTCTTGGGCAACCTGGACTCTGTGATGCTGCCGCCAGCGCATACTTGGACAGCCTGTGCAGTGTTGGGGTGGGGCACGAAATGACGCCTTGGGGCAGAATGAGAACATCAGTGCAGGGAGGCCCAGCCCTTCCAGCTTCCAGCAATTTCCAAGGGCCTCATCAGATCGTGCTGGGAGTTGTGCAGACCACTCTTAGGGTGTTACCCCTCCTCAAGGTCACAGTGACCTGCCCATGGCTGATGCAGGTGATGGTCCTCACATCGTTTGACTGCCAGCAGCATTTAACATGGCTGATCCCTCCTCCTCTGTGGGGTGGTTCACCTGGCTTCCAGGACACCATGGTTCCTGGTTTTGTCCCATTAGGGTGGGTGGCCACTGCCTGTCTGTCTCTACTTGAGGCCTCAGGGCTTGGCTGTGGTCCCCTTCACTCCACTAACTCCCTTGGGGCTGCTATACTCTGGAATGTTACTGCTTCCAGGAACATGCCGGAAACAGATGGTGGATGCCACTGACCGCCAATCTCCCAACTCATTTCCCACCCCTGCTTTTGCCTCCCTTCAGCCCCTTCCTGAGTAGGCAGCCAGAGTGATTCTTTTCTTTCTTTTAAATTACTTAACTGGCCAGGCAGTGCCTGGGGGGTGGGGTGGGCAGAAGTCAGGTGTGGCCTCTCGGGGCTCTTTCCCAGGACCCCAGAAGGAGAGGTGGGAGGCTTGAGTCATGAGAAATTCAGCCACCAGAGTCTGAAAAGCAGGAGAGTGAGCTGGCCTTGCTGGAGCTGCAGGACTGGGGTGCGTTGGGGGGCTGTGTTGCTGTTACTGGGAGAAGCCTTGTCCCCAGGCTTAGCGTGGGGCTTTGTGCCCCAGCAACTCCACGGGCTACACACAGTCCTGTCTCCATGGCCTCGTTCTCTTCTCACCATTAAAAAAAAAAATCTCATTTTACAAATGGTTTCCTGCACATTACAAGTGCCGTTCGCAGCGCTTACACCCTATTTCATAATTGGCCCATACAATACACGCTGTTCAGAATTTTTAATCAACGATGGCAAGTTGCCCCAGCAATTTAAATAAAAAGTATATAAATGAATTTAGTATTTTAATATTACAATGACATTAGCCTTATATATGTATTTAGCAATTTCATGCAGTATTATAATTCCATAAAATATTCCTCTTCATTTGGCTGGTGGATAAACCCCAGAGTTAAAACTGTGGGCTCTTTGTGCAACAAGCAGAGAGAGGAGAGAGCTCAGGAGGCAGAGGGTAACCTGCAGGCCAGGCAGACCCCCGGGCCCTGAGAATGCCTGATGATTCCACTGCGCATGTGCTGGGAGGTGGGAATTCAGGCAGTGGTCTTGGGCAACCTGGACTCTGTGATGCTGCCGCCAGCGCATACTTGGACAGCCTGTGCAGTGTTGGGGTGGGGCACGAAATGACGCCTTGGGGCAGAATGAGAACATCAGTGCAGGGAGGCCCAGCCCTTCCAGCTTCCAGCAATTTCCAAGGGCCTCATCAGATCGTGCTGGGAGTTGTGCAGACCACTCTTAGGGTGTTACCCCTCCTCAAGGTCACAGTGACCTGCCCATGGCTGATGCAGGTGATGGTCCTCACATCGTTTGACTGCCAGCAGCATTTAACATGGCTGATCCCTCCTCCTCTGTGGGGTGGTTCACCTGGCTTCCAGGACACCATGGTTCCTGGTTTTGTCCCATTAGGGTGGGTGGCCACTGCCTGTCTGTCTCTACTTGAGGCCTCAGGGCTTGGCTGTGGTCCCCTTCACTCCACTAACTCCCTTGGGGCTGCTATACTCTGGAATGTTACTGCTTCCAGGAACATGCCAGAAACAGATGGTGGATGCCACTGACCGCCAATCTCCCAACTCATTTCCCACCCCTGCTTTTGCCTCCCTTCAGCCCCTTCCTGAGTAGGCAGCCAGAGTGATTCTTTTCTTTCTTTTAAATTACTTATAATTGTGGTAATTACAATACGCAGACCATGAAACTGACCATTTTAACAGTTTTAAGTGTGGAGTTCAGTGGCATTAACTGCCTTCCCACTGTAGTGCAGCCACTGCCAGCATCCATCTCCAGAACTCTTTCCATCTTGCAAAACAGAAACTCTGTCCCATTAAACACTGACGCTCTGTTTCTCCCTCCCCCAGCTCCTGGCCCTGACCATCTACTTTCTTGGTCTACAATTCTGACCTCTCTAAGCACCTCATGTGAGTGTAGTCATATAGTACTTGTCATTCTGTGACCGGCTAATTTCACGGATCATGATGTCTTCAAGGTTCATCCACATTGTAGTTTGTGTGAAAACTTCTTTTTAAGGATGAATAACATTCCGTCGGTGGTTGGACCACATTTGGTTTGTCCATTCATCTGTCCATGGACACTTGGGTTGTGTCTACCCGTTGGCTTTTATGAACAATGGTCTATGAATGTGGGTGCCCAGATACAGAATGATTGTTTAAAACACAAGTGGGGGACTTCCCTGGGAGTCCAGTGGTTAAGACTCTGTGTTTCCACTTCAGGGGACTCAGACTTGATCCCTGGTTGGAAAACTAAGATCCCACATGCCATAAGACATGGCCAAAAATTAAATAAACAAATGCATGCGTGCTCAGTTATGTCCAGTGCTTTGCAACCCTATGGGTTGTAGCCCACTAGGTTTCTCTGTCTATGGCATTCTCCAGGCAAGAACACTGGAGTAGGTTGCCATGCCCTCCTCCAGGGGATCTTTCTGGCCCAGGGATTGAACCCACATGTCCTGAGTCTCTTGCATTGCAGGCGAATTCTTCACCCACTGAGCTACCATATAAGTCATACTATCATATGATTCAGCAATCCCACGCCTGCACATATTTGGAAAAACCAAAAATTTTGAGAAGATACATGCACCCCAATGTTCATAGCAGCACTGTTTACAACAGCCAAGATATGGAGGCAAGCTAAGTGTTCATCAGTAGATGGATGGATAAAGAAGATGTGGTACATACATATAATGAAATACTACTCAGCCATAAAAAAGAATGAAACTTTGCCATTTGCGACAACATGGATGGACGTGGAGGATATTATCCTAAGTGAAATAATTCAGACAGAGAAAGGCAAACATTATATGTTATTGCTTGTATATGGAATATAAAAACAGCAAATTAGTGAATATGACCAAAAAAAAAAAAAAACCTAACCAAACTCACAGATACAGAGAACAAACTAGTGGTTACTGGTGGGAAGAGGGAAGGTAGGAGGGGCAAGGTAGAGATAGGTAGGTAGGGGAATGGGAGGTACAAACTGTTTTGTATAAAATAAGCTACAAGGATGTGTTGTAGAACATGAAATATACCCAATAATTTATAATAACTATAAATGGAGTATAGCAACAACAATATGCATGGAGTATAACCTTTAAAAATGTTGAAATATTGTACATCAACTATACTTAAAAAAAGATTAAAAAGGCGTATCAGTCCATGTGGCCTTCCAAAATAGCACCGATCACTTTGCAGCATATTATGTGATTTACTTTATCTATTTTGTGGATTATCTGTCTCCTACTTTTAGAGGGCAAGAGTCTTTTCTGTTTTGTTCACTGATGTTTCCCGAGTACCTAGAACAGTGCTTGGTATATAATAGGTACTCAATAAATACTTGTTGAATGAATACATGGTTCTTTTTTTCTGGAACAACTTTATTATGATATCATTGATAAAACACATGATTCACCCCCTAAAGCACAGAATTCAGTGGGTTTAGTACATTCCAAGAGCTGTGCTGCCATCAGCACATAACCCCCCAAAGAAAGGTTTTAGTTGTCGCTCCCCAGTCTCTCCAGTGCTATGAAACCTCTAATCTGTTTTCTGACTTTATAGATTATTCTCTTCTGGACATTTTATATAAGTGGAATTATATAGTATGTGGTCTTTTGTGTCTGGCTTCTTTCCCTTAGCACCGTGTTTCCAAGGTTCATCCCTGTCATAACAGGTATCATTACTTCATTCCTTTCTGTATTTCTGGATAAGATTCCAGTGGACAGGTACCTTCTGTTTATCTATTCACTAACTGATGGGCATGTGGGTTATTTCCACTTTTGGCCATTATGAATAATGCTTCAATGCCCATTCACGCACAATCCCTTTTGTGTAGACATATGTTTTCATTTTTCTTGGGTATATACCTGGGAGTGGAATTGCTGGGTCATATGGAAATTTTACTTTTAAACTTTTGAGGAACTGCTGGATTGTTTTCCACAGTGGCTGCACTATTTTACATTCTTACCAGCTATATATGAGAATTCTAATTTCTCTACATCTTCACCAATATTATCTTTCTTTTTGATTATAGCCATCCAACTGGGTGTGAGGTGGTATCCATTGTGGTTTTGATTTGTATTTCCCTGGTGACTAATGATCTTGAGAATCTTCTATTTGTATATTTGTATGTCTTCCACTTGCTTATCTCTTCTTAAGAAATGTCAATTCACCTCCTTCACCCATTTAAAAATTATCTTTTATTATTGTTGTAAGAGTTTCTAAGTACACTCTAGACACGAGTTCCTAATGACTTGAAACATTTCATCTTATGTGCATTGTCTTTTCACTTTCTTGATGCTGTTCCTTGAAGCAGAAAAGTTTTAGATTTTGATGAAGTCTAATTTATTTTTCTTTGATTGCTTGTGTTTTGATGTCACATATAAGAAACCATCACCAAATACAAACACATGAAAATTTATTCCTATGTTTTCTTTTAAGAGTTTTATAGTTTTAGCTCTTATATTCTTTGGCCCATTTTGAGTTGTTTTTGCATATGGTATAAAGTAGGAGTCCAGCTTCATTCTTTTGTGGATTTCCAGTTGTCCCAGCACCAATCATTAAAAGGACAATTCTTTCCCACATTGAACAGTCTTGATATCCTTGTTGAAAACCAATTGACCATAAATGCAAGGGTTTATTTCTGAACTCTCTGTTATATTCCACTGATCTATGTCAGTACCACACTGTTTTGATTATTATAGCTTTGTAGTAAATTTTGAAATTGGGAAATGTGACACCTCCAACTTTGTTCTACTAAAGATTGTTTGGCTATTCTGGGTCATTTGGATTTCCCTATGAATTTTAGAATCAGCTTGTCAATTACTGTAAAGAAGCCAGTTTCTTCAAAGAGATTGTGTTGAATTTGTAGATTGGTATGGGGGAATATTGTCATCTTAACACTGTTAAGCCTTCTGTTCCATGATCATGAGATGTCTTTCCATTTTTTAGATCTTAAATTTCTCTTAACAGTGTTTTGTAGTTTCCAGAGTATAGGTTTTGCACTACTTTTGTTAAATTTATTCCTAAATATTTTACCCTTTTGATGCTAATACAAATGGAATTATTTTCTTAATTTCATTTTTGGACTTGTTCATTGCAGGTGTCTACGAGTTGATTTTTGTATTTTGGTCTTGTATCCTGCAACCTCACTAAATTTGTTTTATGAGTTCTAGCAGATTTGTTTGTGAGGATTCCTTAGGCTTTTCCATATATGAGATCATCTCATCTGCAAATAGAGGTAGTCTTATTTCTTCCTTTCCAGTCTGGATATGTTTATTTTCTTGCCCAATTTCCTTGGCTAGAACCTTAAGTATAATGTTGGATGGAAGGAATAAGTGAATTTTTAATTAATCCTTGGCCTCAGAATTATTCTTGGACTTCCCTTGTGGCTCAGCTGGTAAAGAATCCGCCTGCAATGCGGGAAACCTGGGTTTAATCCCTGCATTGGGAAGATCCCTTGGAGAAGGGAAAGGCTACCCACTCCAGTATTCTGGCCTGGAGAATTCCATGGACTGTGTATCCCATGGGGTCACAAAGAGTTGGACATGACTGAACGACTCACTTTCACTTTCAGAATTATTTGGGACTGATTTAATTTTTTTTTAAAGAGGATACATGATAATCTCTGAAACCCAAGTCAAGATGTCTCTTCTATGAGTCAGATTTACGTTTTGGACTGCAGTTCGATCCCTGGGTCTGTGTTGGGAAGATCCCCTAGAAGAGGAAATGGTGACCCATTCCACTGTTCTTGCCTGGAGAATTCCATGGACAAAGGAGTCTGGTGAACTACAGTCTGTGGACATGAGAGTTGGACATGACTGAGTGACTGAGCACACATATGCCTTCTCTATACCAGGAATAGAAAGAGGGCAATCTTGTGAAACTCTTATCCACAGGGCAGGCTAAGACATAAACCTGCACAATGATACCCTTCCTTTATTCTGTTTTTATTTTTTAAATATTTATTTATTTGATGGTGCCAGGTCTTAGTTTGGCAGGTAGGATATTTAGCTGCGGCATGTGAAGAACTCTTAGTTGCGGCATGTGGAATCTAGTTCCCCGACCAGAGATGTAACCCAGAGGGTGGAGACTTAGCCACTGGGCCACCAGGGAAGTCTGCATTGAGAGGGTGGAGACTTAGCCACTGGGTCACCAGGGAAGTCCCAGTAAATCAACTATAACTTTTATCTCCATTCGGCAGGTAGCCACACTAAGGCTTAGAGAGGTTGAATAGGTTGAGGATACGCAGCTGGCAGGTGGTAGGCCGTGGGGCCAGCCCAGATCTGCTGCCTTCAGTTTACCTGTAGAGCTGCCTTCTCCTCCCGCAGCACCATCTCTATAAATGGTGGGGACTTGGACAAGACCAAGGCCAAGCTGGCTGATGACATCCAGAGAGTTTAATGACAAAGTCTGGAAGTCTCACTAGCAGCACTAAGCTGCTCTCTGTAGGGCTGGATAACTGCCCCCCACCCCCACCATAGAGACATGTGTAGGCAAGAAAGCAGAAGGAAGACTGAGACACTTCAAGGGCTTCCTCCTCCCTATTTCCTCTCCTTCTCCAGCAACCCTGTCACATAAGAGGGCTGAGTCTTGTTGTCCCTGTTTTACTGATAGAGAGCTGATGCTCAGAAAGGGCAAATGGCTGGCCTGGCTGCTGGGAAGTGTTGGCCTGGTAGGGAGGGATGGGAGTTTGATGTGGACTGAATATCTTCCAGGTGCCAGACATTCCACCAGACACTTTACATATCATTTGTACTTAATCCTCAGGCAACATCACCATCCCCTTGATACTGCTCAGAAAATTGATGGGTAAAGGGGCCAAGTGAGCGACTCCATAAATGCCTGAGGCCTGAGATGATTAAGGAAATTCATTAAAGGGGAAACAAACATGGAAAAAGAACAACCCCCAGAAGGCCAGCCTTGCCAGGGTCCGTCCCTCCCTGAGAGGTGCCCCGTCCCTGTGACACCCCCATCTCCCGCCACTGCAGATCAGCGGCTGTCAAGAGAGGCTGGACAACCTTCCAGAGAAAAGCAGAGACCTGTTCACGTGAACTCCTGCCTTTTCCGAGAGAAGTCTGACTAATCCAGTCCCTGTGACTAATCCACTCCCTGACTTTATCTTTAGAGCAGATGATTAATTGAAATGGGCTAAGTCGATCCCATTTTGGCCCCTACACCTGGCTGTTCCCTAGGGGCAAGCGGGGTTAAGGAAGGAGGGCAGTATAGGCCTGCTGCCTGGTAGGCATGTGGGTCTTTGAACTGCTGGGATCTCAAAGTTTCCAGCAGACGGGCCTGGGGCCAGATCCAGATCCTGTGTGAGAATTGCAACCTCTTCTGCAAGGTGATTCCCTTAGGATGCTTAGATCAGCACTGGTTGCCATAGTGACAGACAGACATACGCAGGGTGGGCCTCTTTTTACAGACCTTGCTGATGAAGATGTGGGTGAGAATTCTGGGAAGATGACTCTGGCCTCTGTGACTTTCCTTTCACATTGTACTCCAAAAGCCAGGATTCTGCTCCAAGATTATGGAACTTCCTGCAGGGTTGGGGAGGGATGGGCTGGGAGTTTGGGGTTAATGTTGTTGTTCAGTTGCTAAGTTCTGTCTGACTCTTTGCAACCCCATGGACTATAATCTGCCAGACTCCTTCATCCATGGGATTTCCCAGGCAAGAATACTGGAGTGGGTTGCCATTTCTTTCTCCAGGGGATCGTCCCAGTCCAGGGATCAAACCCGCATCTCCTGCTTGGCAGGTGGATTCTTTGCCACTAAGCCACCTGGGAAGCCCAATTGGGGTTAATAGATGCAAACTATTACATGTAGAATGGATGGACAACAGGGTCCTACTGTACAGCACAAGAAACTATATTCAATATCCTGGGATAAAACATAATGGAAAAAATATAAGAAAGAATACATATGTATGTATAATTGAATCAATTTGCCGTAGAGCAGAAATTACAAATACATTGCAAATTAACTATCTTGTTGTTCAGTCATTAAATTGTGTCCAACTCTTTGCAACCCCATTGACTGCAGCACACCAGGCTTCCCTATCCTTTACCATCTCCCAGACTTTGCTCTAACTCATGTCCATTGAGTTGGCGATGCCATCCAACCATCTCATCCTCTGTCACCCCTTACTCCTTCTGCCCTCAATCTTTCCCAGCATCAGGGTCTTTTCTAATGAGTTGGTTCTTTGCATCATGTCCAAAGTATTGGAGCTTCAGCATAAATAAAATTTAAAAATTACTGCTATCCTCCCACCCCTGCTGAAACTCCTTCTAGGAAGGGACAGAGTTGACAAAGCTGAGAAATGCTTGGAGAGGCTGCTGGCCAGGAATCCACCCCTCCAGCCCACCCTTCCAACCCTCACAGTCTGGAGACCCAGGTTGCTGCTGCTGCTGCTGCTAAGTCACTTCAGTCGTGTCCGACTCTGTGTGACCCCATAGACGGCAGCCCACCAGGCTCCCCATCCCTGGGATTCTCCAGGCAAGAATACTGGAGTGGGTTGCCATTTCCTTCTCCAATGCATGAAAGAGAAAAGTGAAAGTGAAGTCGCTCAGTCTGTCTGACTGTTAGCGACCCCATGGACTGCAGCCCACTAGGCTACTCCGTCCATTGGATTTTCCAGGCAAGAGTACTGGGGTGGGGTGCCATTGCCTTCCCCGGGAGACCCAGGTTAGAGCATGTAAAACCTGGACTCTGGACTCAGAGCCCGGGGTAACTCACTGTGTATGACCTTCAGCAATGATTTTATATTTTTGATCCTCAGCTTTCTCATCTTAGAGCTCACTTTGTCCAAGTTCATTTTTCAAAAGAAGGTACTGAAATTGGGGAATATCGCTGAAGCCACATGACACGTTAGTGACAGGAGGGCAGAGTAGTGAGTTGATAGCTTGCCCATGATATGCTGGGCTCTTCTGGGTCCACCCTGTCCTCCACTCCTCACCACCAGCCTCAGAAGAGCTGGTGTTACTGCATTTGACAGGAAAGGAGAGACTTGGGTAGGTGGGTTCCTCTGCTGAGGCCACAAGCAAAACCCGGAATTCATGTGTGCCTGACTCCAGGCCCAGTGGGTCCCACAATGGATATGTGAGTTCTTGGCCCGTTCTCTCTGCTGGTGGCTCTCTGCTCCACCACCACCACTGCCTCCTGGGTGCTGAGCAGGGGCCTCCTCTGCCTGGGGCAGGGCCCAGGGTAGGCTGAGGGAGCCTGAGGGGAAGGCGGTGAGGAAGGGGTGGCGATCTCCTGCTCCCAGACCACCCCGCTCACTCTCCATTTGCACCCACGCCTCATTGCTAAGAGGAGCGTGGGGCTGTGGAGGCTGTCAGCTCCTGAGACATCTCGGCAGCCTCCTAACTTGATGGGTGTTGTATGTCACATGTTTAGATTATAGACGTGGGGTGTTCCCTTGGCATCCAGGGCTGAGAATCTGGGAACTCGGCATGCTGAGAAAGGACCCCGAGGGCCTTCTGTGCCGGATTGGAGGACATTCAGGAGAGACTAGGAGGCGTAGCAGGTGAACGCTCGCACCTGCCTCAGGTCAGGTAGGTAACAGGGCTTGTGTGGCCCCTCTGGGACATGATTGATGGAGCAGCCCCACCTCAGGTATGCTGGTCACTGCTTTGGTGGGCAAGCGAGAGCCCTGTGTGAAATGTGCCAGCCAGAAGGGATGGGCTACTTCACAGCTCATCGGCCAGAACTAGTCCCACCCCACCCTCCACCCCTAACTGGGGTGGGACCAAGGGGCAGTCCCGCCACATGTTGTGAGAGGAGATTGGGTCATGGGAGACCACCATAGGGGGCGGGGCATGGGAGGCTCTGAGAGGTGGGGGCGTGGCCCGCCACGGGCTGCCCAGCCATCAAGGTGGCCAGCAGATGTCCCTGAGGCCTGTGCTGGCCTCCAGTGGGGGTCTGTGTTATCTCTGCTCAGGGAGAGATGGCAAACAGGGCCCAGCCTTTGTCCTGGAGCAGAACAAAGAGGCTGCAGGATGAACTCCACTGTGTTTTCCTTTGGAGCATGAGGCTGGGAGCTGCAGATGAGCTTCTGTAGCTGTTCTGGGGTCAGGAGTCTCCATGGGGCCTGAGGACAAGGAAATGGTGCGGTTCCCACCTCTCTGCTGACCAACCACATCCCCGACAGAGGGCATTAATGGGCCAGTGCGGAGCCTTCCCCACCCAGAGGACACAAATTGACTTTGTGGTTGACTTCTTTCCTGCCCCTTTCTATTTAGGCCTGTGTTGCTTTATTTTCTTTCATAAAATCGGGGTCATGTTGTCCATAGCTTACTTTTTCATTTAGCAACCTACTGTGAGCACTTCCCCAGTCATTAAGTATTCTTGCAAACCTTGTTTTTAATGTTTGCCTAATAGCCCATCCTGCGGCTGTCCGGTCACTTTCTATGCAGGTCGCTGTTCTAGCTTTGAGGAATTCAGTATAGATTCCCTTTGTGGAGTGAATCTAGCCCAATGTGTGAGAGAGGAAGATTCTAGAAACTAAAGAGACCATGAGCAGCCCTGGCCAATGTGAGCTGGGCAGAGATGGGAAGAAGGTGGAGGGGCCAGGGTCTCACCTTGGGGACTTGGCCGAGACCAGAGCCCTCTGTGTTCCTTTCCTCTGTGTCTTTGGTCCCCTGCTTTGTGGACTCTCCCGCAAGGCATGCTCCTCTCAGCCCTGGTTGGAGGAGGGGGGCACCCTCATCATCACAGCTGCATGCCTAAAGAAGCAGAGATCACCCAGTGACCTGCCTTCCTGGCTCCGGGCTCACTTCCTTGTGGATCTAAGCTCACACCCTGGGGAGCCAGGCTGCTTGGAATTTCCCATCTCCCTGACCTTGGAATCCACTCTCCTCACCTCCTTGTTACCTTCTTCCACCCAGAGGCAGCTTTGATGGAGGAACTCTCTCCTACAAGATGGAAAAAACCCAAGGGTATGAAAGTCACTGCACTTTATAGCCTTTTAAGGGCCTTTTAAAAACAATGTTCATTCAATTTTTTTCTTTTTTTTATGAGCTTTTTGGTACACACAGCACATAATCCCACATGAAATGGCTGAACGTTACACTGGCGTAAAAACCCAGTGCTGACGTGAACAGCCCTGGAGTTATGGATCTGCTTCCGTGGGAGAAGCCGCGGTTCTCCAGTCCTGAGGGGAATCTGGGTTCAAGGGCAAGGTGTGCCCTTGCTGACCCCAAGTCCTGGGGGTGGGAGGCTCAGGCCCTGTTCCTGGAGGGTGACTCTGATGTGGCTTGGACCCTGACCTCCAGTCAGCTGCACATGCTGCAGACTTGTCCATTTTCTCACTGTTCGTGCAGTTTGCTTGCTTCTGTGAGCCAGGCTGGGAAAGCTGGTCCCACGTCGTGTTTTTTCAGTGTCACAGAGCCCAGACCATGATGGGGTTTGAGGGCACACACACCTGGGAGGTCCCCAGTAGAGTGCTGAGGTGCTCAGGGTGGGTGAGCACACATCTATGGCTCAAGTCCACATTGGATGGGCATGGGGACCCAGTTCTCAGTACCCTCATAACTATGACTCCACATACCACAGTGCCATCCCTCTAGTCCTGCAGCTTCTGATATCTCATTATCCAAAGTGGGTCTCCCAGATCACCGCCCAAAGCCCCCGAACTGCACACAACTGGCTTGTCAGGTCTTGAGGTCTGAGTCTTGCTTTGCAGAAAAGGAATAAGCATTCCTGTTTATTGTGTGATTGCTCTGTGCCAAGCTTGTATCTGGTGTGGAGCAGCTCAGGCGATGGGGACTCTGTCAGTGAGACCATGAGAGATTCAGAGAGGTTAAGTCACTTGACCAAGGCCACACAGGAGACAGGTCCTGAGCTCGGAGCAGACTGGTTCCAAGACCAAGGATGAGCCCTTGGAAAGCCTAGTGGGACCCCTGGGCAGCTGGGAGTTGGACCAATGCCAGTGAGCATGTGTTTCTGAGTGGGTGAGGCTGGCTGCGACTTGGCCACCTCCCAGTACACCCCCCTCCCTCTTCTCGCCCAGGGCAGGGTGGTTCCTTGGCAGGGTGGGCAGGGCGGGAAGCAGGGTGGGCCGACCTCTCCCAGCCTCTTGGCCGGACTCTAGCTGCCCCCTCTTAGGACTTCCCGGACCTTCCTCTGTTGTGTGCTCCTGTTTCTAGGTCACTGTTTTGACTCCTCTTCACGTCCCGGTCTTTATTCTCCTCCGTTAGAAGGGCTTGGTGTTTATTGATTGTTGTCTCCAGCTACTCCGTCCATTGGATTTTCCAGGCAAGAGTACTGGGGTGGGGTGCCATTGCCTTCCCCGGGAGACCCAGGTTAGAGCATGTAAAACCTGGACGCTGGACTCAGAGCCCGGGGTAACTCACTGTGTATGACCTTCAGCAATGATTTTATATTTTTGATCCTCAGCCTTCTCATCTTAGAGCTCACTTTGTCCAAGTTCATTTTTCAAAAGAAGGTACTGAAATTGGGGAATATCGCTGAAGCCACATGACACGTTAGTGACAGGAGGGCAGAGTAGTGAGTTGATAGCTTGCCCATGATATGCTGGGCTCTTCTGGGTCCACCCTGTCCTCCACTCCTCACCACCAGCCTCAGAAGAGCTGGTGTTACTGCATTTGACAGGAAAGGAGAGACTTGGGTAGGTGGGTTCCTCTGCTGAGGCCACAAGCAAAACCCGGAATTCATGTGTGCCTGACTCCAGGCCCAGTGGGTCCCACAATGGATATGTGAGTTCTTGGCCCGTTCTCTCTGCTGGTGGCTCTCTGCTCCACCACCACCACTGCCTCCTGGGTGCTGAGCAGGGGCCTCCTCTGCCTGGGGCAGGGCCCAGGGTAGGCTGAGGGAGCCTGAGGGGAAGGCGGTGAGGAAGGGGTGGCGATCTCCTGCTCCCAGACCACCCCGCTCACTCTCCATTTGCACCCACGCCTCATTGCTAAGAGGAG
Source organism: Oreotragus oreotragus (assembly GCA_006410675.1). Taxonomy (NCBI): domain Eukaryota; kingdom Metazoa; phylum Chordata; class Mammalia; order Artiodactyla; family Bovidae; genus Oreotragus; species Oreotragus oreotragus. The sequence continues at coordinate 149,321 of SJYX01017996.1, read as the reverse complement.
CGTGGGGCTGTGGAGGCTGTCAGCTCCTGAGACATCTCGGCAGCCTCCTAACTTGATGGGTGTTGTATGTCACATGTTTAGATTATAGACGTGGGGTGTTCCCTTGGCATCCAGGGCTGAGAATCTGGGAACTCGGCATGCTGAGAAAGGACCCCGAGGGCCTTCTGTGCCGGATTGGAGGACATTCAGGAGAGACTAGGAGGCGTAGCAGGTGAACGCTCGCACCTGCCTCAGGTCAGGTAGGTAACAGGGCTTGTGTGGCCCCTCTGGGACATGATTGATGGAGCAGCCCCACCTCAGGTATGCTGGTCACTGCTTTGGTGGGCAAGCGAGAGCCCTGTGTGAAATGTGCCAGCCAGAAGGGATGGGCTACTTCACAGCTCATCGGCCAGAACTAGTCCCACCCCACCCTCCACCCCTAACTGGGGTGGGACCAAGGGGCAGTCCCGCCACATGTTGTGAGAGGAGATTGGGTCATGGGAGACCACCATAGGGGGCGGGGCATGGGAGGCTCTGAGAGGTGGGGGCGTGGCCCGCCACGGGCTGCCCAGCCATCAGGGTGGCCAGCAGATGTCCCTGAGGCCTGTGCTGGCCTCCAGTGGGGGTCTGTGTTATCTCTGCTCAGGGAGAGATGGCAAACAGGGCCCAGCCTTTGTCCTGGAGCAGAACAAAGAGGCTGCAGGATGAACTCCACTGTGTTTTCCTTTGGAGCATGAGGCTGGGAGCTGCAGATGAGCTTCTGTAGCTGTTCTGGGGTCAGGAGTCTCCATGGGGCCTGAGGACAAGGAAATGGTGCGGTTCCCACCTCTCTGCTGACCAACCACATCCCCGACAGAGGGCATTAATGGGCCAGTGCGGAGCCTTCCCCACCCAGAGGACACAAATTGACTTTGTGGTTGACTTCTTTCCTGCCCCTTTCTATTTAGGCCTGTGTTGCTTTATTTTCTTTCATAAAATCGGGGTCATGTTGTCCATAGCTTACTTTTTCATTTAGCAACCTACTGTGAGCACTTCCCCGGTCATTAAGTATTCTTGCAAACCTTGTTTTTAATGTTTGCCTAATAGCCCATCCTGCGGCTGTCCGGTCACTTTCTATGCAGGTCGCTGTTCTAGCTTTGAGGAATTCAGTATAGATTCCCTTTGTGGAGTGAATCTAGCCCAATGTGTGAGAGAGGAAGATTCTAGAAACTAAAGAGACCATGAGCAGCCCTGGCCAATGTGAGCTGGGCAGAGATGGGAAGAAGGTGGAGGGGCCAGGGTCTCACCTTGGGGACTTGGCCGAGACCAGAGCCCTCTGTGTTCCTTTCCTCTGTGTCTTTGGTCCCCTGCTTTGTGGACTCTCCCGCAAGGCATGCTCCTCTCAGCCCTGGTTGGAGGAGGGGGGCACCCTCATCATCACAGCTGCATGCCTAAAGAAGCAGAGATCACCCAGTGACCTGCCTTCCTGGCTCCGGGCTCACTTCCTTGTGGATCTAAGCTCACACCCTGGGGAGCCAGGCTGCTTGGAATTTCCCATCTCCCTGACCTTGGAATCCACTCTCCTCACCTCCTTGTTACCTTCTTCCACCCAGAGGCAGCTTTGATGGAGGAACTCTCTCCTACAAGATGGAAAAAACCCAAGGGTATGAAAGTCACTGCACTTTATAGCCTTTTAAGGGCCTTTTAAAAACAATGTTCATTCAATTTTTTTCTTTTTTTTATGAGCTTTTTGGTACACACAGCACATAATCCCACATGAAATGGCTGAACGTTACACTGGCGTAAAAACCCAGTGCTGACGTGAACAGCCCTGGAGTTATGGATCTGCTTCCGTGGGAGAAGCCGCGGTTCTCCAGTCCTGAGGGGAATCTGGGTTCAAGGGCAAGGTGTGCCCTTGCTGACCCCAAGTCCTGGGGGTGGGAGGCTCAGGCCCTGTTCCTGGAGGGTGACTCTGATGTGGCTTGGACCCTGACCTCCAGTCAGCTGCACATGCTGCAGACTTGTCCATTTTCTCACTGTTCGTGCAGTTTGCTTGCTTCTGTGAGCCAGGCTGGGAAAGCTGGTCCCACGTCGTGTTTTTTCAGTGTCACAGAGCCCAGACCATGATGGGGTTTGAGGGCACACACACCTGGGAGGTCCCCAGTAGAGTGCTGAGGTGCTCAGGGTGGGTGAGCACACATCTATGGCTCAAGCCCACATTGGATGGGCATGGGGACCCAGTTCTCAGTACCCTCATAACTATGACTCCACATACCACAGTGCCATCCCTCTAGTCCTGCAGCTTCTGATATCTCATTATCCAAAGTGGGTCTCCCAGATCACCGCCCAAAGCCCCCGAACTGCACACAACTGGCTTGTCAGGTCTTGAGGTCTGAGTCTTGCTTTGCAGAAAAGGAATAAGCATTCCTGTTTATTGTGTGATTGCTCTGTGCCAAGCTTGTATCTGGTGTGGAGCAGCTCAGGCGATGGGGACTTTGTCAGTGAGACCATGAGAGATTCAGAGAGGTTAAGTCACTTGACCAAGGCCACACAGGAGACAGGTCCTGAGCTCGGAGCAGACTGGTTCCAAGACCAAGGATGAGCCCTTGGAAAGCCTAGTGGGACCCCTGGGCAGCTGGGAGTTGGACCAATGCCAGTGAGCATGTGTTTCTGAGTGGGTGAGGCTGGCTGCGACTTGGCCACCTCCCAGTACACCCCCCTCCCTCTTCTCGCCCAGGGCAGGGTGGTTCCTTGGCAGGGTGGGCAGGGCGGGAAGCAGGGTGGGCCGACCTCTCCCAGCCTCTTGGCCGGACTCTAGCTGCCCCCTCTTAGGACTTCCCGGACCTTCCTCTGTTGTGTGCTCCTGTTTCTAGGTCACTGTTTTGACTCCTCTTCACGTCCCGGTCTTTATTCTCCTCCGTTAGAAGGGCTTGGTGTTTATTGATTGTTGTCTCCGGACCTTTCATTTTTCTCTGCAGCTCCTGCAGTCTGAAAATGAGTCTTCCAGCCTCGTTAGCCACTGTATTCTGAAGAGCATCCAACCTTTCCCTAATCAGCCCCAACTAGTCATGGCCGGTGGCTCAGAGTGAGCTGGGGGGGGACCAGGGGCTGTAGTGCTGGGGGCTGCCCGGAGGGCTGGGTGACACCAGGCTCCAGGCACCATACCTGCTGCCTGTCCCACCACCTCTCCAGTCTCCTCCACTCCTCTTCTGCCCAGGGTCAAGGGGACCACAGACACTTGTCCCCTATCATGTCCAGGGGCTGTGGAGGTTCAGAGTCAGATGTGGGACTGGGGAGGGGCTGCTGCTGGTTGAGAGCCCTGTGCCCAGGTCCACAGATGGCACAGGGGTCAGTTAGACCTGGGGGAAGATGCCCTGCCTTATCTCTCTCTGTCTGGGTTGGGGGAGGGTAATAGCACCAGTGCTGATGCTGCCGTGGCTGATGGCACTCGGAGTTACGTCACTGTCATTGTGGTGGAGGACTGGGACCATACCTGCGCCCCCTGCCCCTGGCTTTGCACCTGGCTTGTGTGTCACTGAACCCAGCTGTGTTCTAGCTGGGTCTGGGGCTCCCCATTTAGTGGCCTGTGGCGGGGAGTGGTTAGGATGGGGTGGGTTGAGGCTGCCAGGATGTGGGGTCTGACTCCTTCCTGCCCCTTGGCCAGTGGGAGAGGACTCAGAGCTCTCAGGGAGATTTCTTCCACTGGGTCTTTCTGTGCATACAAACAATCCTCCAGGCAGCTCTGGGAGGCACCAGAGGAAGTGAGGTTCAGGACTGCTCCGGGCTGCCCTTAGCTCCTTTGCGGCAGTACTTTCCAGCATTTTCAGATTGAGAAGGTGCCTCAGTAGGGTCTCATTTAGGAGCCAGGGCTCATCTTTTTTTCAACTGGACGTATACGACTTGGGCGTCCACTCTGTTCTGGGCACCCTGCTTGGGGCTCCCTTTCTGCCCTCAGCAGCCCTGTGTGTGCCCCAGCTCCTCATAGGAATTTGGGAGGCAGGCAGCACTCTGCCCCTCACCTCGGCCAGGTGCGTGCTCAGGTGTACACGTGTTTAAAGTTCACGGCCCACTCGAGGGTCTGCCGGGCGGAGTGGGCTTCCAGGAGGGCTGCTCAGGGTCCCAGGTGCCCGCCCTCCCTCTGCCCCGCTTGATCCATGATTTGTTAGTGCTCTTTTGGCTGGTCTGCCTCGCTCTCTTGTTTACCATTCACTGTTAACAACAGTAATTACAGTATAGTTGTGAGATGAAAACATGACTAAATTATGACACTGCTTGTGTAACAATCTCTTAAAACTGACTCAGAAGGCAACAGCTGCACAATTAGGCTATAAATTCTCTTAAATGAACTTGTCGGTGGCGACGGTACCTGTGTGGCAAGGCTGGGAGGGAGATAACTAGGCGTAACAGGCTTGGAGAGGGAGCACCCAGGACGGCCTCATAAAGAAGGAAACTTTGTTCTTTGCCATAAACCACTTGTTCTCTTATAAAAACAAAGGGCTCAGTGTTGGCCCATTAACTCCCTCTGTCTGTCAGGGATGGGGCGGCAGAGTGTCGTCTGACTAGCTGACACTAGGGATCCACTCCTGCCTTGAGGGGTGGCCTTCTCAGAGCCTCACATGGAGGTAGTGCCAGCGTGAGGCCTGGGTGTGATTTAGTGAGTAGTGGGTGGCTGGCGTGGAGACTGCTGGGTCCAGGCGAGCTTCTGCAGCCTATAGATGGGCAAGGATTCCAGTGATGGGATCTGTCTGCCACTCTGAAACTTGACAACCCATTAAAGACAATATCCCTGGGGCAGGGCACGGTAGATGAGGATCTGGGAGCTGTAACACTGTGGGGTTCAATGGAGGATGAAGAAGGCCTGCTTCCAGTTGGTTATCATATTTGCTGTTATTTAGTCGCTCAGCTGTGTCCGGTTCTTTGAAACCCCATGGACTGCAGCGCGCCAGGGTTCACTTCTGTCCTTCACTCTCTCCCAGAGCTTGCTCAGACTCATGTCCATTGAGTTGGTGATGCCATCGAACCATCTCATCCTCTGTCACCCCCTTCTCCTCCTGCCCTTGATCTTTCCTAGTATCAGGATCTTTTTCAGTGAGTCAGCTCTCTGCATCAGGTGGCCAAAGTACTGAAGCTTAGTACAGATCTAAGGAGGATGGAGACTGGTAGGTGGTAATAGATTTTTGCCTCCCTCCCAACCCACCTGCTGACTTCAGTTGGCATCTGATTCAGTGACGCTGTCATAGGAAGCCCAAATCTCTTTCTCCTTATACCTATTGGACATGCATTCACTTCCTGTTGCTCTCCTAACAAACTACCCTGGACTCAGTGGCTTAAAGCAACACAGATTTATTATCTTAGGGCTCCAGAGTCAGAAGCCTGACTTAGGTGTCACCCAGCTAAAATCAACAAGATATGGGTGGGGCAGCTTTAGGGGTACCTGTGTCCCTTGGCTCGTGGCCTCTTCCTCCATCTTTCAGGCCAGCAATGGTGGAATCTTTCTCCCATCATCTCTCTCTGACCCTGTCTCCTGCCTCTTTCTTCTTTTCCATTCTCAAGGAGGCATGTAATTATATTGTACCTCAGATAATCTTACCATGTCAGGGTCAGCTGATTAACAGCCTTAACTGCATCTGCAGTCTGAATTTCCTTTTGCCGTATAACATTCACAGGCTCTGAGCATGATGATGTATGGGCTGGTTTTCTCCTGACCAGAGGCCAGCAAGGTCATGGGCCAATTTGATCTCTCTGAACTCAGCACAGGCGGGCTCGCACTTGAGCAAGGTAGAGCCGAGCTGGTCTTACTTGAAATCAGAAAGAAGAAAGTGCAGCTGGACCTGTGGCACAGCCCAGCCGTGCACAGGACTATCTACATTGCACATGTGACTTGCCTGTTCTCAGAACTCCGGGTCAGAGACAGACTGTGAACCTGCGTGAACAGAACCAGGAGCAGATTACCACCCCTCTCCCCCTCTACATGTCAAGGACTGTGCGGGAAGCTTCTTGAATGAAAATCACAGGTAGGGAGGGGCCGTGGTCATCTTTTCCTCCTGGAACACCTGCCTGGAGAAGGTGCAAATGAGGAAGCTGGCTTTCCAAGACTGAGTTCTGTTTTTTCGTCCGGTCACTAAGTCATGTCCGACTCTTTGTGACCCCATAGACTGCAGCACGCCAGGCTTCCCTGTCCTTCACTATCTCCTGGAGTTTGCTTAAACACATGTCCATTGAGCCGGTGATACCATCCAACCATCTCATCCTCTGTTGCCCCCTTCTCCTCCTGCCCTCAGTCTTTCCCAGCATCAGGGTCTTTTCCAAGGAATTGGCTCTTCGCCATTAACAATTTTCAAAATGAACCCACAGCAAACCACAGATGTGCCGTAGACCCTCGATGGGAGTCCTGACCGTGGGCTTGATAACTCCCCATCTGGGGACTGCAGAGTTTTCCCATGAATTGCCATGGACCAATGGGCTCCCGTCCCCGTCTCCCGACCCAGCTGGGATAAGAGGCAGCTGGACCCTCATCTCAGACAGACAGCTCTCGCGATGATTTGCAGGCGTCTCCCTGAACCCCGTCCACATGACAGATTTCTGGAGCGTGTCCTCAGGGACCGCCAGCTCCAGGCCTATTACTGAAGTCCGTCACCCAGAAAATCTGTTGACGGAACTGTTCTCTCTGAACTGCAAGCAAATTGGGAAATTTGAATGTGATGCAATAAGCTTGCAATAAAACAGAGCCTCTGTGAGGTGCAGGAGGCGCAGCTTCTCCCAGCCCCCGTCCACCACACTGCCACAGCCTCCTGAGCTGTCATCTTTGAGGGTGGCCACATACAGTATTTATTTTTTTATTAAGCTGCATTGCTGTGTGGCCCACCCTCCACAGATGCCTTATAAAGCCCAGCCTTATAAGTTGCTGAAAGTTTTTTTTTTAATTTTTAAGCAGATAGTAAAATTAAGCAGTTATTAGTATTCACGAAAAATGCTCGTGGCAGGCTTCGCACACATAATGAGAAGCCACCTGCAGTTCAAAGCAGTACTTGATAATGCTGTAATTAGATTTGAGATGCAAAAAAGCTCATTAAAATTAAATAACATATTTGTCACTGTTTTAAGAGGTACAGATTGCCTAGAACCATGCTGGTCTCTTGACCTTGAGTATTTTGGCGGAGTCCTTGCTGCCAACAATTGGAAAATAACATCAGCAATTCTGCAGAGAGTCCTGAAAACATGTTCATCCTTGGTTCAGTTTGTGTTGAGAAAAAATGATCTAGATTTCCAGGGGAAATCACAGATTTGTACACAGTGTGTTCTGGGAGGAAAGAGGAGCCAGGATCGTCTCCAAACAGGCAATTCAAGTAAGACCAGGGGAAGATGAGCCTGTGTAGGCAGGGAGGGTCCTCTCTGCTTCTGCAGCTCCGGTGGTACTGTGTAAGACGTGGGGACACCCTGACGGAGTCTGCAGGAAGCCCCATGTCACCACTGCTTCCCCTCTGACCGTGACCTGGACCACTTGCTCAGAGCAGGTCCAGGGCTCCTGAGAATCAGACCATCAACAGTGCAAGTGCTGGTTAAGACATGTCCCAGACTTCCAGAAGGTTGCCGTCTCACTGGAGAGACAAAGGCACAGAAGTCAGGTGCCCAGGAAGCATGAACTGTTCATAAAAATAGCTCATGTTTATGAGTGTGTATGCAAGTGTGTTTTGCATACCAGCTGTGAAGTGTGTGGCCTGAATTCTCCTAGTCCTTTCCCATCATCTGGGGGTGGCCCCTGATGTCCCATCTTCCCTGGGGACATTAGGCACTTACCTGAGGTCACGTAGTGCAGAGCTGAGCCAAGGTATCAATCCAGGTTGGGCTTCTGCAGATCCCCTGCACTAGATCACGAAGTAACAGGGTGCCACGGTAGGACGGAGACTGGGTAGGAGAAGGCACACAGGAGCCTACCAGAAATCCCTTCATGGCCACTGTTGGACCGATACTGTTCTGAAAACTTCCTGTCTCTGAATTGTTTCATTCCCACAGCAACCTTTTACCCCATTTTACACATGTGGAAACTGAGGTGGGCATGTGGACTAAGTTGCTTCAGTTGTGTCCGACTTTTTGCCACCCTATGGACTGTAGCCCACCAGGCTCCTCTTCATGGGATTCTCCAGGCAAAGAGGTTGGTGTGGGTTGCCATGCCCACCTCCAGAGGATCTTCCTGACCCAGGGATCAAACTCGTGCCTCTTATGTCTCCTGCATTTGCAGGCAGGTTCTTTACTGCTATCGCCACCTGAGGAGTCAGAGGTTACCAGGTCACTGACCACAGAGCTGGGATTAAGCTCTGCCATTGGGACTCCCCTCACAGTCCAGTGGTTAAAACTCTGTGCTTCTACTGCAGAGGGTGCGGGTTTGATCCCCATTTGGGGAACTAAAATCCCACATGCTGTGCATCACAGTCAAAAAGGGAAAAAAAAAAGTATAAGCTGTGCCCTTGACCAATATCCTGTCATTTCTTCTCTCTTGAAATCTATAAAGCATTCTACAAAGGAAGGATGTAATTTAGATGCAATCGTGATTATTTTTATTTTTGGAGGAAGAAAATGCCAGTTGCCTTCAAGGGGCAGAGACTAGGGGAGGTTGCCTGGGACAGGGAAGTCTCAGCTGGAGATGAGTGGATGCCCGGATTGTTGGAAGAGACGGCAGATGTCAACAGAGGCCTGGCTGGGCCTCCAGGGAGGGCTGGGCTCAGCGGTCCTCAGGGCAAGGAGCCCAGCCGGCCAGCAGCCCACGGCCCCTCCCCCTAGGTGGCTGGATTGATTTTCCAGGATGACTCTCTTGGCACTGGGTCCAGATTTAGTTCAGCGGAGAGCTCGTCTTTCAAAGTCCAGCTCAAATGTCACCTCCTCTGCAAAGACTCCCCCAGCCCCCGAAGCAAAATTAATCACCCTCCTCTCTGCTTCTACAGCTCCGGTGGTACCTCCAGAATAGTCTCATCACAGCGGACTCGGATTTATGTGTTTACAAGTCTCTCTCCAGCTCACAGAGACTTCTCAGGTGCAAGCCCCTGCCACCCTGCCTTCGTGTCCTTGTGACCCAGGCAGCGCTGTGTATGCAATGGGCACTAAATAAATGATGAGGATAGAAATGACAGACTAAGAGGAGACTGCATTTGATTTAATTCAACAGACACAGGTAGTGCTAGTGGTAAAGACTCCACCTGCCAATGCAGGAGATGTGGGTTTGATCCCTGGGTTGGGATGATCCCCTGGAGGAGGAAATGGCAACCCACTCCAGTACTCTTGCCTGAAAAATGCCATGGACAGAGGAGCCTGGAGGGCTACAGTCTATGGGGTCACAAAGAGTTGGACATGACTGACACATTACAGTAGTTACAGTACTTGCCCTGAGTCCCTCACATGGATGAACTTATTAATCTTTGTGCCAACCCTGTGGGATCCGTTCTCTTATCGTCTCCATTTTACAGGTGAGGAAACTGAGGCCCAGCGAGGTTATGCACCTTCTCCATATCACACAGCTAGTAAACGGTGGCTCTGGGATTGATTAGACCCCAGACTGTCTTGGGGGACACATCTGCTTAAAGCAGCCTTGCAGATCAGCCCATTCTGATAGCGAGTGGTGACTCTTAGCAAGGGAATTTCTGCAATTAATTCTTATTTCATTTACAAAAATACCTGAATTTAGGTAGGTTTTGGGGAAGGCAATGGCACCCCACCCCAGTACTCTTGCCTGGAAAATCCAATGGACGGAGTAGCCTGGTGGGCTGCAGTCCATGGGGTCGCTAACAGTCAGACAGACTGAGCGACTTCACTTTCACTTTTCTCTTTCATGCATTGGAGAAGGAAATGGCAACCCACTCCAGTATTCTTGCCTGGAGAATCCCAGGGATGGGGGAGCCTGGTGGGCTGCCGTCTATGGGGTCACACAGAGTCGGACACGACTGAAGTGACTTAGCAGCAGCAGCAGGAGGTAGGTTTGGGCTGTGATGCAGTTGAGGTTCTTTTGTTGTAAGCCAACTCCAGCTAAATTACAGAAAAGTAGAATCTATGTGAGGATCTCAGTCGCATGCAGAGTGGACATGCTGGAAGCAAGGGCTTTGGGAAGGCCAGGTGGAACTCCTAGCAGGAGCCAAAGATAGACTTGCCAGGTGCACTCACCCTGTTCTGTCCTCATGTCACCACTCCCCCACCCCCGTGTGGGTTCCTTGGCTGGGGGGACCCGCTCCAGTGTTCTTGCCTAGAGAATCCCAGGGACGGGGGAGCCTGATGGGCTGCCATCCATTGGGTCGCACAGAGTCGGACACGACTGAAACGACTTAGCAGCAGCAGAAAGAAGTGGGGCGGGGGGACCCATTTCCCAGAGTGATAGAGGGGGCGACTGTGAATTGTTCCCTGGGACCCAGTCCAGGGTTTTCCGGGAGGGAATCATCTTGCCCTGTGTCGTCAAACCCATGCCCCCAGCCTCTGCTGCTCCTGCACGCTGTCCCACTAACACGCTTCCCCTGGCCCTGCCCAGGCCTGGGCTGTGTCTCCCGGGTGTCTGTTGTACCAGAACATCAGCACCTGCTGGTCCGATGGCCTTCCTGCCTCTCCAAGGCGCCTTTATTTATTCATTACACGGATAGGCAAGGAGCGTCTGCTCTGTTTTCGGCACAGAGGCTCAGTGGGAAGGGGGGCGGACGGGGTCTCTGCTTACAGACAGACAGGTAGCCCAGGTCCCCACTGTCTTCCCCGGGTGAGATGCC
>SJYX01017996.1:101577-130939 GCA_006410675.1 Oreotragus oreotragus | reverse complement strand
CATCTGGAGGTGGTGGGTGGGGTACAGGGAAGAACACGCTGGGCAGAGGGAATAGAATGTGCGTGGCTTGGAGGGGTGAATGCACGGTGCAGCATGGAGTGAAGGGAGGTACGAGGTAGTGACAGGGGCTGTAGAGATCTGTAGGGGTCTGTCTCCAAGGGTTGGGGGACATTTAAGAAGTTGGGGTTTTATCCTAGATTAGAGGAGCTACTGAGGGGGACCTTTGTCTTTCCTTAGAAAGCTCCTGGCTGCATCTTGATGAGTGGGTCAAAGAGGCAAGGCTGGTGGCTGAGATGCACTGGTGCTGGGGCAGTGGGGTGTGGGGGGAGGGTCCTTACTTGGTGTCTGTGAGCATTTGCAGCATGAGCTAAACCAGCTGCCTCATCCACCACCAAGTGCGCTCTCCCACCAGCCTGTGCCAGGCTAAATCAGGCCGCTTATGAACAGGATACAGGTTGTAGGCCTGAACTTGGAGGTTGGGCAGGAAGGAGGTGGTGTTCAAGGTCTGTGGAGGTACAGAAGGATGCTTGTGACCTGAGTGGAGCTGGGCTGGGGTGGGAGTGCCCCGCAAGCAGAGTTGTGCTGTTTCTTATGCCATGACCTGATGGGGCTCCATACCCCAAGACTGTACTAAGGCTCAGTGATGTGCTGGCTGGAAGTGGTACCCAGGAGATGATCTTTGGATGCAGACCATGGACAGATGGGCTTATTAGAGCTCTGTGAACATTTTCTGCCTCAGTATCATCATCTGTAACATGGGGACCTACCTTTTGGATTTCTTGGAGGCTAAATACAACAGGACAGTGTGCCATCTTGGTCTTTCTGCATTTATCAGATGCAGGTCAAATGGGCGTTTATTGGCCTTAAAAGCTAGTGTAGACCCACACTTCAAGGCTTCATCTGTCTTTCTCTACATGAGATGTATACCAGTTAGATCTATTTCAAACTTTTATCTTGAAATCATTAGAAAATTACAGGGGATTGCCAAGATGTTATGGAGAGTCTTCACCCAGTCCCACCCCCCAAGGGCCTCTCTCACCTAACTGTAGTACTGTGTCACAAGCGGGAACCAGGAGTCAACACAGCTTGCATACATATGTTTAGTCACTTCATGTCATATGTGTGGATTATGTCGTCTCCACCACAGTCAAGATCTGGAACCACAAACTTTTCCCTTCACCCTTCATGGTCAACCTGCTTTCGCCTCCAAATGTTTCTTTTTTAAAATTAATCTTGTTGGAGTATAGTTGCTTTACAATATCGTGTTAGTTTCTACTGTACAGTGAAGTGAATTAGCTATATGTACTCAGTATGTCCCATGGACGGAGGAGCCTGGAAGGCTGCAGTCCATGGGGTTGCTGAGGGTCGGACATGACTGAGCGACTTTACTTTCACTTTCACTTTCCATTTTCCTGCATTGGAGAAGGAAATGGCACCCCACTCCAGTGTTCTTGCCTGGAGAATCCCAGGGACGGGGGAGCCTGGTGGGCTGCCGTCTATGGGGTCACACAGAGTCGGACACGACTGAAGCGACTTAGCAGCAGCAGCAGCACTCAGTATGTCAGCAAATTGGAAAGACTCAGCAATGGCCACAGGACTGGAAAAGTCAATTTTCATTCTGGTCCCAAAGAAGGGCAATGCCAAAGGATGTTAAAGCTACTGCACAACTACACTTATTTAGCATGCTAGTAAGGTTATGCTCAAAATTCTTCAAGCTAGGGTTCAGCAGTACATGAACCGAGAACTTCCAGATGTATAAGTTAAGAAAAGGCAGAGGAACCAGAGATCAAATTGCCAGCCTTCACTGGATCCTGGAGAAAGCAAGGGAATTCCAGAAAAACATCTACTTCTGCTTCCTTGACTACGCTATGGCCTTGGACTATGTGGATCACAACAAACTGGAAAATTCTTAAAGAGATGGAAATACCAAACCACTTTACCTATCTCTTGAGTAACCTGTACACAGGTCAAGAAGCAACAGTTAGAACCAGACATGTGACAACTGACTGGTCCAAAATTGAAAAAGGAGTATGTCAAGGCTGTATATTGTCACCCTGCTTATTTAACTTCTATGCAGAATACATCATGTGAAATGCCAAACTGTATGAATCACAAGCTGAAATCAAGATTGCTGGGAGAAATACCAAAAACCTCAGATATGCAGATGATACCACTCTAATGGCAGAAAGCAAAAGGAACTAAAGAGCCTCTTGATGAAGGTGAAAGAGAAGAGTGAAAAAGCTGGCTTAAAACTCAACATTCAGAAAACTAAGATCATGGCATCCCATCCCATCACTTCATGGCAAATAAATGGGGAAAAAGTGGAAGCACTGGAAGATTTTATTTTCTTGGGCTCCAAAATCACTGCAGATGGTGACTGCAGCCACAAAATTAAAAAAAAAATGATTGCTTCTTGGAAGGAAAGCTATATCAAACCTAAATAGCATATTAAAAAGCAAAGACCTCACTTTGCTGACAAAAAGTGGGTATAGTCAAAGCTGTGGTTTTTCCACTAGTCATGTATGGATGTGAGAGTTAGACCATAAAGAAGACTGACCGCAGAAGGATTGATGCTTTTGAACTGTGGTGTTGGAGAAGACTCCTGAGAGTCCCTTGGACCATAAGGAGAAGGACTGATGCTGAAGCTGAAGTTGCAATACTTTGGTCATCTGATGTGAAGAGCCGATCCATTGGAGAAGAAGAGCATCTTTCCCTAATGCTGGGAAAGATCAAGGGAAGGAGGAGAAGGGGACGACAGAGGATGAGATGGTTGGATGGCATCACTGACTTGATAGACATGAGTTTGAGCAAGCTCCAGGAGTTGGTGATGGACAGAGAAGCCTGGTGTGCTGCAGCCCGCGGGGTCGCAAAGAGTCGGAAACGACTGAGCGATTGAACTGAGCTGAAGGTACACTTGGAAGTATCTGAAGGTATTTTTGGNGATGGTTGGATGGCATCACTGACTTGATAGACATGAGTTTGAGCAAGCTCCAGGAGTTGGTGATGGACAGAGAAGCCTGGTGTGCTGCAGCCCGCGGGGTCGCAAAGAGTCGGAAACGACTGAGCGATTGAACTGAGCTGAAGGTACACTTGGAAGTATCTGAAGGTATTTTTGGTTGTCATAATTTGGAACGGAAGAGAGCACTATTGGCATCTGGGGTAGAGTACAAAGATGCTGCTATCAGCCTACAGTGTATGGTCAGCCTCCCCACCTTCCTGCTGTTTCTAACCCAGTCAACCAGTGGTGGTTCTCCACCTTGGTAAGATCACTGTAAATTATGGTTTTATTTTAATCATAATAATATATAGTAATAATCTTCCAGAAATTTAGGAATGTGAAATATATCTGTTACTTTGCCACACACAGCCACCATTGTCATTTTTTAAAAGTTTGTATTGTCTACTATTAAATTTTCTCTTTTTAACTGAAGTAGAGTTGATTTACGATGTTGTGTTAGTTTCAGATGTACAGAAAAGTGATTCAGATATATATGGGCTTCCCTGGTGGCTCAGAAAGTAAAGGATCTGCCTGCAACACAGAAGACTCGGGCTCGATCCCTGGGTTGGGAAGATCCTCTGGAGAAGGGAGTGGCTACCCTTTCCAGTATTCTTGCCTGGAGAACTACACGGACAGAGGAGCCTGATGGGCTGCAGTCCATGCAGTTGCAAAGAGCCAGACATGACTGAGCAGCTGACACTTTTCATGTTGTTGGTGCTCACTCACTCAGTCATGTCTGACTCTTTGCAGCACCCATGGACTGCAGCACGCCAGGCTTCCCTGTCCATCACCAACTCCTAGAGCTTGCTCAAACTCATGTCTATCAAGTCGGTGATGCCATCCAACCATCTCATCCTCTATCATCCCCTTCTCCTTCTGCCTTCAGTCTTTCCTAGCATCAGGGTCTTTTCCAGTGAGTCAGTTCTTTGCATCAGCTGGCCAAAGTTTTGGAGCTTCAGCTTTAGCATCAGTCCTTCCAGTGAATATTCAGGGTTGATTTCCTTTAGGATTGACTGGTTTGATCTCCTTTCAGTCTAAGGGAATCTCAAGTCTTCTCCAGCACCACAGTACAAAAGCATCAGTTCTTTGGTGCTCAGCCTTCTTTATGGGCCAACTCTCATAGCAGTGGAAAAACCATAGCTTTGACTAGACAGACCTTTGTCAGAAAAACAATGTNCATCAGTCCTTCCAGTGAATATTCAGGGTTGATTTCCTTTAGGATTGACTGGTTTGATCTCCTTTCAGTCTAAGGGAATCTCAAGTCTTCTCCAGCACCACAGTACAAAAGCATCAGTTCTTTGGTGCTCAGCCTTCTTTATGGGCCAACTCTCATAGCAGTGGAAAAACCATAGCTTTGACTAGACAGACCTTTGTCAGAAAAACAATGTCTCTGTTTTTTAATATCCTGTCTAGGTTTGTCATAGCTTTTCTTCCAAGGAGCAAGCGTCTTTGAATTTCATGGCTGCAGTCACCATCTGCAGTGATCTTGGAGCCCAAGAAAATAAAGTCTGTCACTTTCTATTGTTTTCCCATCTATTTTTCATGAAGTTATGGGACCAGATGCCATGATTTTAGTTTTTTGAATGTGGAGTTTTAAGCCAGCTTTTTCACTTTTCTCTTTCATTTTCATCAAGAGGCTCTTTAGTTCCTCTTTGCTTTCTGCCATGAGGGTGGTGTCATCTGCATGTCTGAGGTTACTGATATTTCTCCCAGCAATCTTGATTCCAGCTTGTGCTTCATCCAGCCCAGCGTTTCTCATGATGTACTCTGCATATAAGTTAAGTAAGCAGGGTGACAATATACAGCCTTGATGTTCTCCTTTCTTAATTTGGAACCAGTTTGTTGTTCCATGTCTGGTTCTAACTGTTACTTCTTGAGCTTCATACAGGTTTCTCAGGAGGCAGGTAAGGTGGTCTGGTATTTCCATCTCTTGAAGAATTTTCCACAGTTCGTTGTGATCCACACAGTCAACGCCTTTAGCGTAGTGAATGAAGCAGAAGTAGATGTTTTTTCTGGAACTCTCTTACTTTTTTGATGATCCAACAGATGTTGGCAATTTGATCTCTGGTTCCTTTGCCTTTTCTAAATCCAGCTATACATATGGAAGTTCTTGTTTCACATGCTGTTGAACCCTAGGTTGAAAGATTTTGAACATTACTTTGCTAACATGTGAGATGAGTGCAATTGTGTGGTAGTTTGAACATTCTTTGGCATTGCCTTTCTTTGGGATTAGAATGAAAACTGACGTTTTCTAGTCCTGTGGTCACTGCTGAGTTTTCCATTTTCTGGCATATTGAGCGCAGCACTTTCACAGCAGCATCTTTTAGGATTTGAAATAGCTCAGCTAGAATTCCATCACTTTCACTAGCTTCATTCGTTGTGATGCTTCCTAAGGCCCCCTTAACTTCACACCCCAAAATGTCTGGCTCTAGGTGAGGATCACACCATTGTGGTTATCCAGGTCATTAAGATCTTTTTTGTATAGTTCTTCTGTGTATTCTTTCCACCTCTTCTTAATATCTTCTATTTCTGTTCATTTCAGTTCAGTTGCTCAGTCATGTATGATTCTTTGCCACCCCATGGACTGCAGCACGCCAGGCTTCCCTGTCCATCACCAACTCCTGGAGCTTACCCAAACTCATGTCCATTGAGTCGGTGATGCCATCCAGCCATCTCATCCTCTGTCATCCCCTTCTCCTCTCCTTCTTCTCTTTCTGCTTTTGTTAGGTCCAGACTGTTTCTGTCCTTTACTGTGCCATCTTTGCATGAAATGTTCCCTTGGTATCTCTAATTTTCTTGAAGAGCTCTCCAATGTTTCCCATTCTATTTTTCCCCTCTATTTCTTTGCATTGATCACTGAGGAAGGCTTTTTTTTCTCTCCTTGCTATTCTCTGGAACTTTGTATTCAAATGGGCGTATCTTTCCTTTTCTCCTTTGCCTTTCACTTCTCTTCTTTTCTCAGCTATTTGCAAGGATGTCTCAGATAACATTCAGTGTTTTTGCATTTCTTTTTCTTGGAGATGGTTTTGATCACTGCCTCCTGTACAAAGTTATGAACCTCTGTCCATAGTTCTTCAGGCACTCTGTCTGTCAGATCTAATCCTTTGAATCTATTCATCACTTCCACTGTATAGTCATAAGGGATTTAATTTAGTTCATACCTGAATGGCCTAGTGGTTTTCTCTACTTTCTTCAAGTTAAGTCTGAATTTTTCAATAAGGAGTTCATGATCTGAGCCACAGTCAGCTCCTGGTCTTGTTTTTGCTGACTGTATAGAGCTCCTCCATCTTCAACTGCAAAGAATATAATCAATCTGATTTTGGTATTGACCATCTGCTGATGTCCATGTGTAGAATCTTCTCTTGTGTTGCGGAAGAGGGTGTTTGCTATGATGAGGGTGTTCACTATGACCAGTGTGATCTTTTGGCAGAACTCTAATTAGCCTTTGCCCTGCTTCATTTTGTAGTCATAGGTCAAACTTGCCTGTTACTCCAGGTACCTCTTGACTTCCTACTTTTGCATTCCAGACATCTGTATTGAAAAGGACATCTTTTTTCATTTTAGTTCTAGAAGGTCTTGTAAATCTTCATGGAATCATTCAAGTTCAGTTTCTTTGGCATTAGTGGTTGGAGCATAGACTTGGATTACTGTGATATTGAATGGTTTGCCTTGGAAACAAACTGAGATCATGCTGTCATTTTTGATATTGCATCCAAGTACTGCATTTCGGACTGTTTTGTTGATTATGAGGGCTATTCCATTTCTTCTAAGGGTTCTTGCCCACAGTAGTAAATATAATGGTCATCTGAATTAAATTCTCCCATTCTGGTCCATTTTAGTTCACTTTTCATATACATATATATATATATATATGTATTCATGTATTCAGATTCTTTTCCATTACAAGTTATTGCAAGATGTTGAATATAGTTCCTGTACTATATAGTAGATCGTTATAGTCTACCTATTTTATTTTGGTTATTTATTTATTTATTTGTCCTCACTGCATAGCTTGTGGGATCTTAGTTCCCAGACCAGGGATGAACCCCTACTGTCAGCAGTGATAGCATGGAATCCTAATGACTAGAGCACCAGGGAATTCCCTTGTCTATCAGTTTTATATATAGTAGTGTATATCTGCAAATCCCCAAGTCCTAATTTATCCTTCCCCACCTTTCTCTTTTGGTAAACCATAAGACTGTTTTCTATGTGAGTCTGTTTCTGTTTGTAAGTTCATTGCTATCGCTTTCTAAGGTTCCACATATAATTAATAGCATATGACATTTTTCTTTCTCTAACTTACTTCACTTAGTGTGATCATTTCTAAGCCCTCCACATTGCTGCAGATGGCATTATTTCATTCTTTTCTTTGGCTGTAATATTTGTAATATTGCTACCCATATATATATCAGTTCAATTCAGTTCAGTTCAGTCGCTCAGTCGTGTCCGACTCTTTGCCACCCCATGAATCGCAGCACGCCAGGCCTCCCTGTCCATCACCATCTCCCGGAGTTCACCCAGACTCATGTCCATCGAGTCCGTGATGCCATCCAGCCATCTCATCCTCAGTCGTCCCCTTCTCCTCCTGCCCCCAATCCCTCCCAGTATCAGAGTCTTTTCCAGTGAGTCAGCTCTTCGCATGAGGTGGCCATATATATATACACCCATATAAATACCCCACATATGCATATTGTTGTTGTCCAGTTGTTAAGTCGTGTTCGACTCTCTGCAATCCCATGAACTGCAGCACACCAGGCTTCCCTGTCCTTCAGTATCTCTTAGAGTTTGCTCAAACCCATGTCCATTGAGTCAGGGATGCCATCCAGCCATCTCATCCTCTGTCACCCCCTTCTCCTGCCTTAATCCTTCCCAGCATCAGAGTCTTTTCCAGTGAGTCGGCTCTTCACATCAGGTGGTCTGTGTGTGCATGCATGCTAAGTCACTTAGGTCGTGTACGGCTCTTTGTGACCCTATATACTGTAGCGTGCCAGGCTCCTCTGTCCGTGGAATTCTTCAGGCAAAAATACTGGAATGGGTTGCCATGCCCTCCTTCAGAGGATCTTCCTGACCCCAAAACTGAACCCACGTCTCTTACCTCTCCTGCTTTGGCAGCTGTTTTCTTCACCACTAGCGCCGCCTGGGAAGCCCCAGGTGTCTCTACAGTCATCAAAAACAAGACCTGGAGCTGACTGTGGCACAGATCA
Organism: Oreotragus oreotragus; assembly: GCA_006410675.1. NCBI lineage: Eukaryota > Metazoa > Chordata > Mammalia > Artiodactyla > Bovidae > Oreotragus > Oreotragus oreotragus. Next base: position 122,737 of record SJYX01017996.1, on the reverse strand, counting down.
CGAGCTCCTTATTGCCAAATTCAGGCTTAAGTTGAAGAAAGTAGGGAAAACCACTAAGCCATTCAGGTATGACCTAAATCACATCCCTTTTGATTATACAGTGGCGATGATGAATAGATTCAAGGGATTAAATCTGGTAGACAGAGTGCCTGAAGAATTATGGACATATGTTCATAACATTTTACGGAGGTGGTGACCAAAATCATCCCCAAGAAAAAGAAATGCGAGCAGGCAGAGCGGTTGAGGCTTTGCAAATAGCTGAGAAAAGAAGAGAAGCGGAAGGCAAAGGAGAAAAGGAAGGATTATCCGACTGAATGCAGAGTCTCAGAGAAGAGCAAGGAGAGAGAAGAAGCTTTCTAACGTGAACAAAGCGGAGAAACAGAGGAAATATATGTATACATACACCATATACACAGGACATAGCCCATATATTCGTATGTATATACACAGGGATCAAACCCACACCTTCGTGCATCTCCTGCACTGCAGGCAGATTCTTTACCACTGCACCACCTGGGAAGCCCATATATATATATATATCACATATATATGATACATTTTCTTTATCATTCATCTCTCTATGGACAGTTAGTATTTTTATGTCTCAACTGTTGTGAATAGTACTGCTACTGGTGTACATGTATCTTTTTGAATTACAGTTTTCTCCAGATATATGCCTGGGATTGCTAGATCATATGGTAACTGTATTTTTAGTTTTTTGAGGAACGTCCATACTGTTCTCCGTAATGGTTGCACCAATTAACATACCCACCAATAGTGTAGGAGGGTTCCCTTTCCTCCATACCCTCTCCAGCATTTAGTATATGTAGATTTTTGATGATGGCCATTCTGACTGGTGTGAAGTGACACGTCATTGTAGTTTTGATTTGCATTTCTCTAATAATTAGTGATGTGGCGCATCTTTTCATGTGCCCACCCACAACTGTTGTTCCTATGTACATCTTCTAGCCTCCTTTTGTGTGTATGCATATATTGAATGTATTTGCAATCCTACTCTGTATAGAATTTCATCTCCTGCTGTTTCTGCCTGACATCCCATATGCATTCTCCATACATGCTGGGGGAGCAGAGCAGTGAGACGCAAATAGCATCGTGGGATGTAGCATCGGGTGGCAGGGTTGGGGATACTGCAGGGGAATGGAGGCTGGGGCAGAGACCAGCATTGGCGGGGAGGTGGTGGGTTCCGTCCTCCTGGGGCTCTGAGGCCTTCTGCTTTTCAGAGTGGCCTGCCTCTTCGATCACCCCACTGCTGGTTCACCCTCATCCTCGGACTGTCAAGGAGCAGAGAGCCGAGGCAGAGCAAACCTTGAAAGTAATGAATAGAAGGAGAACAAAAAGTTTCTGAAGAAGGAAAGCATATAATGGGTCCTTGCTGTCTCCTCATCCTCCTCATTTTTTTGAATAATTACACGTAGGTGTCTGGGAGTGGGCGTGTTTATAGCAACGCCTCTTTTGCTGGAGTGCCAAAATTTCTGCCTTGTGGCACTATGCTTATGAGAAAGTAGATAATCAAATAGCAGAATGTGCAGTTGTATTGTGTCATTCTGCTGCAACTTCAGTTAGGATTACAAATAAATAGAGAACAGAATTTGAAGTTGTAATTTCCTAAGGAGTTGGTAAGCACACCAACGTGGGGTTGGGTGCGGGGCAGTGTTCTTTCCTCTCCAACCTTACTACAAATTTTGTGGTCGTCTCATGAGCTGAACAGTGGCAAAATCGTCTCCTGGGTAGATTTCTAACTGAAGAATAGATCCACAGGCAGGCCTTTGATGAAAAGGCATTTAATAACTTTTAAGTCTTTGTTGCATTAGAGTCGATTTGGTGCAGGATAACGGTGTCTGTGGCCAGAATGAAAACACTCATGACCGTTCTCCATCATTATCACGTAAATGATGGGGATGGAGTTCCTGGTCCCTGAAGGTGGAGGACAGGGCTATGTTGCAGAAGCAGGGGGGCTCGTCTGTGTGGGGCTCCTAGGTGCTTTGATGGCATCGTTGCTCCACCCAGGTGTGGCTTGGCACACCCTCTACCCTGCCCCTCAGCCTCCTGGTGGAGCTGCTGGCTGCTTTTTTGAGAGGAGATCCTGTGTGTCTCTGACAGGCTGTGGGCAGGAGGCGGATGGTCTTGCCGCCATGCCTAAGGGCAGGCACAGTGCCAGCCCAGCTTAGCACTTGGCGTTGGGGGAACGAAAAGAGCAGGAGGTGATGCTGTGGGTTCTGGAAGGAGCATGTGCTTCCTCCCTACCTCCTAGTGAGGAGCATCCTCAAAGAGGTTAGACAAGGCAGCATCTCATGGGGAGTAAAGAACTGTTTCCTTGCTCTGGAGGGAAGGGAACCTGGTTTCTAGAGTGCCTAGGGAGTATAAGCTTCTGTAAATCACAGGGAAGCATAGGAAGCAACTTAAAGTCCTGTGTGTAGTCTTAGTGACATACCTGGTCATTCATCTTTAATAAAGACAAAAAAGCCTCATTTAAGATATTTACTCATGCCTATAAGTAAACTTAATGTTGATCTGACACTCGACACGTGTCTGAAGTTTTACTTTTTCTGCATTTGTAGTGAGGATCCGTGTTTAGTAAGCACTTTCTTGTGCCAGTGTCTGTAGTGAAACTTTATTCATTCTGGTTGATTCCACCGAGTGCCTGATGCGTGCCAGGTTGCTTTTCTCAAGCATTAGGGTGGCTAATGAGGCAAGCGTGTTCTCTGCCCTCATCAAGCTTGTATTCTGAGAAAAATGCTGCCTTTTCAGCTACCCAAGGGACTGGCAATTGGCTAGGGAAATCTTGGTTAAAGGAACTTAGCTTTTTGGGCTAGGGTAACAAAATGCCATAGAACAGGTGTCTCATCAACAACAGACATTTATTTCTCATAATTCTGAAGGCTGGGGAGTCTTGCTCTCAGGTTCCTTTTATAAGGACACTATCACCTGATGCGAAGAGCCAGCTCATTGGAAAAGACCCGATGCTAGCAAAGATTGAAGACAGAAGGAGAAGGGTGTGGCAGAGGATGAGACGGTTGGATAGCATCATTGGCTCAATGGATATGAATTTGAGCAAACTCCAGGAGATAGTAAAGGACAAGGAAGCCTGATGTGCTGCAGTCCCTGGGGTTGCAAAGAGTCAGATATGACTTATCGTCTGAATAACAACCACCACAACAGATCCCATTCACCCTCATGACCTCAGGACCTTCTTGAGACCCCATCACCTAACGCGTCACCTTAGGAGTTATGATTTCACTGTGTGAGTTTATAGCTGGGGCTGAGAGTAGAGGGAAGCCCAGTCAGGCGGGCTTTATTTCCTGTGTCCAGACACAGCCTGAACTGTGACTGTGGCCACCGCTTGTGAGCGTTGGCTGTTCCTGGGGCCGTTCTCGGGAATAAAGGCTCCTCTCTTCTGACTTCTGCTGTGGCTGGGGGAGCCTGGCCTGGAGAGGCTGCCACACCGAGGACGTCTGGCCCTGGAAGGAACTTTCACACCAAATCTCAGAGTCCAGATGGACTTCCCCTGTCAAGACCAGCTTGCCTGGGAGGCCTGTGATGAAATGTGATTCCCGAATCCAGCTTGAAGCTGTGGCAGACACACATATATATTTTAACGATTCTATTTATTTATGTTTGGCTGTGCTGGGTCTGCTTTGCTGTGGGGGCTTTTCTCGAGTTGCGGCGAGTGGGGGCTGCTCTCTGGTTGTGATGAGCGGGCCCCTCACTGCAGTGGCTTCTCCTGTTGTGGAGCGTGGGCCCTAGCCGCGTGGGCCCTAGCCGCGTGGGCTTCAGCAGTTTCAGCACACGGGCTCAGTAGCTGCAGCTCCCGGGCTTAGTTGCTCCGTGATGTGTGGGATCCTCCCGGACCGGGGACCAAAACTGTGTCTCGTGCACTGGCAGCCAGATTCTTTCCCACTGAGCCACCAGGGACACCCTGTGACTGGTTTTTTTGTGGGCTCACCGTTAGTTGAAATGTGAGCTGGAATGGCATTCTGGAGCTTATTGGCCCCCCTGTATGGCGCACAGGGGAGCTTGGTCTCCTGCAGCGTGGTCTGGACTGTTCTGATGGGGAGCTAGTTTGTAATATTTACTGTTTTTGGTGCCAGGAGCTGCACTCTCAGGTGAGGATCCAGGAGAGGGAGGAGCAGGAGGGAACAGAGGAGCTGAGAACTCAATTTTTCATAGAGTAACACAATAATACAGTTGTGTATTCCCATAATATCCCTTCAGTTTCTTGGGGTCTGGAGTTGCATCTATTTTTAAAAACACTTGGACCAATAACTCCGCTTTATGCAGACTGACTGGAGGGTCTCTGGCTTGGAGATTTAATGTACAGGGTGGCCCACAGCAGGACGGCTTGCAGTCTTAGGCAAGCAAGTTTTCTTAAGCTGGGAGGACGATGGACGTGCTGCTCCGTTGGGCTCTGCCCAGTGCAGCGGCTCTCTGTGAGCTTAGCAGTTGGGTGGTGGCTGGGGGCTGGCAGGGGAAGCTGCCCACTGGCCTCCTGTGGGCCCCATGGTCCATGCCAACGGGTGTCCCGCTGGGGCTCTAGAGGGCAGGGGAGCTCCTGAGAGGGAAGCTTCGGGCAGCTGGTGCCTTTCGCTTGGCGGTGTCCTGCAGGGTCATCCTGGTGTTGGGACTGTGATCCCTTGGCCCTGGAATGGGGCGCTGCAGGCTCGCATTTCACGCTAGGGCGCTGTGTTCTGCTGACTGTTTTGAAGTGGGACTCAGGGCAAGCTCTGAGCCACATTGATGGGGATATTTGTCTTGGTCCATCTCCCATGAGTATAGATCCCTACCTTTGCTGTCTAGAACCCATTTTCTAAGACTTTTTATTTTATATCTAAATAGAGCTGGTTAACAATGTTGTGATAGTTTCAGGTGGACAGCCAAGGAACTCAGCCATACATGGAGATGTATCCATTCTCCCCGAAACTGTCCTCCCATCCAGGCTGCCACATAACATTGAGCAGAGTTCCCTGTGCAATACAGTAGATCCTTGTTGGTTATCCATTTTAAATATAGCAGTGTATACATGTTCATCCCAAACTCCATAACTATCCTTCCCCCAATCCTTGCTCCTTGGCAACTATAATAAAACCTATTTGTTTTTGTAAAAGATTCTCCCACTGAGATGCACAGCCACCTGCCTAAGCTCCGGCAACAGCAATGATGTGTTCCTGGGCCCCCTGCCAGCAGGACCCCCAGCTTCAGGCTGTCCTCAGAATTGACCTAATCTTCCAGGATTTCAGTAGTGTTAACCAGTAAATCATAGTCAAGTGACTCACCTCTTATTCCAGTATTTGGAATCATAGGGCTCTGTTTCTTTCCTTTTTAATAGGGTCCCCACTCTCTTCTTGGAGAAGGCAATGGCACCCCACACCAGTACTTTCACCTGGAAAATCCCGTGGACGGAGGAGCCTGGTGGGCTGCAGTCCATGGGGTCGCTAAGAGTTGGACACAACTGAGCGACTTCCCTTTCACTTCTCACTTTCATGCATTGGAGAAGGAAATGGCAACCCACTCCAGTGTTCTTGCCTGGAGAATCCCAGGGATGGCGGAGCCTGGTGGGCTGCTGTCTGTCGAGTCTCACAGAGTTGGACACGACTGAAACGACTTAGCAGCAGCAGCAGCAGCAGCACCAGCAGCCGCTCTCTTCTATTCTTGCCTTTTTCCCTGAACATTCTGTTGCCTCTTTGTCTGTCTGTCCCAGGATTTTGAAACATTCTTCAATCCTTTTCATCTTGTTTCTTTCCTTCCTTCACCGGAATCCCCACAACCAGCCAGAGCATTTGAGAGGCCACTTTTTTCTCTGCTCCAGTTTTCTGAATGGTTCTTTGGTCATTGTCTCAAAAAAAAAAAAAAAATTAAAACCCCCATTGTTTCCCAGTCTAGTGTGCTTGACTGGTGAGGCTGTTATGAATTGATCATCTTTGAGGATCCCCCTAAATGTCAAGTTGGAGCTGTTCCAAGCTGCTAAGAGCAGGGCAAGGTTACATTTTTGTTGTTGTTGTTTAAAACCAGCTCCAGGATCCACCTGCCACAAGTAGAGGTGGGCCCTGCATCCAGGGTTCTCAGGACTTCCCCAGAGTTGTAGGAGAGTCCGGAAGAGCCCCTCCATGTGTGGCTACTGTGGCTCGCCCAGCTCTGCCCAGGCCAGCAGAGGACTGTGGGGTTGAGCGGTCCCACTCCTTGCCAAGCAGGGTCATGGTGAGCCTGGCTTACACACTTGATCCTCACAGGCCCCACCCCACTTCTGAGGTCCTGCTACCTCAGCATTGCCGAGTCGGGTCAAGTTCAGGTCCCCATACCCTGAGACCCTCCACTAGCGTCCTCTCCAGACTGTGAACAAGCCGATGCCCAGGTCCAGGCCTTCCCTGGGAAGGAGCTTCAGCCCTCTCCCATCTCAGTAGTCAGCTCAGAGATCTTGGAAGACAGACACCTCTATCCAGGGATATTCCTTTAGGGGAGACAAACTTCTTCCAACCCTGAAACCTTTCCCATAGGGGTAAATAATCAGAAAAAAGAATCATCCACTCATCCAATAAGTATCAAGAATTTGTCAGAATGACTAAAAGGCTTGCCATCCTCCTGGGAGGAGGGAAAACCATCTTCCTTTCATTTGTGATGAGTCTACAAGATACAAGTAACTTTTCAACAGATTATCTCACCAAATTAAATTCCCAGTAGATCACCCTGCTACACACGGCTTTTCTTGTGAAGGAAATGCCATCACTGTATTCTAGGGGGACATTTGGGCAGAGATGAAGCAGGTGTACAGAGTTGTAGAGTCAATGGAGCAGGAAGGCAGTCTTGGGTCTTCTGAAGCCAATTCCAGCGCTTTCTCCACCCACCACAAGCAGTGGAACTTGGGTGGGGGTGGGAGGAGACTTGCAGAAAATTGTTCTTGTCTCAGGATCTTCTTAAGAGGAACAAGAGAAACCTGGAAAATCCACTTAGAAGGTTGAAGACCAAGGGGATGGCATGATTGGCACCACTGCACTTTCACTCTCCTTTGACTTGCTTTTCTGTTTCTTGTTGTTGTTTGTCATTAGACGGCAGGTGCTCTTGTAGTCTCAGTATGTCCACAGTTCTCATTTGTTGGAAGCATGCCTGAGTGAATGAATGAATGCCATAGGAATTGGAGGGGTGGGCCTTGAAGGATGGGTGTTCTTTGGATGGACTGAATGGAATGACCAATCACAGTTCAGGCAGGTAGGGGAGGATGGTGGGGAAAAAAGGGAGATAGAGCCTGATTGGAGCATAAAACAGCTTTACTGAGATAGAATTCGCCCCTTTAAGATGCATAATTCAGTGGTTTTTAGTATATTCACAGAGTTGTTCACCCATCACTACAATCAATTTTAGAATGTTTTCATCACCCCAAGAAGAAACCCCCACAGTCTTAAACACCATCTCCCAAGCCCACCATTTCCCCAAAGCCCCTGGCAATCACCAATCTACTTTCTGTCTTTCTGGCTTTTTCTGCTTGGAGCACTTCACGTCTATGGAATCCTACACTACACGATGGTTTGTGCCCGACTTCTTTCACTCAGTGTATGGTTTTCAGGGTTCTCCTGTGCTGTGGTGTCTGCCAGGCTCACTTCTTTTCTGTTGACAGCGTGGATGTGGACTGGGCATCTGGAATGTACCCAGGTTAGGCACAGGAACCCTTACCGTGAAGCTTGTGGGGCAGGAGCCTGACTGAGTCACATGGGTGTTATGGGAATCTCAGTGGGCTTTCCAGGTGATCCAGTGGTAAAGAGCACTCCTGTCTGGGGTGGGAGGTGGGAGGGGCTCAGGACTGGGAACTCATGTACACCCGTGGCGGATTCATGTCAATGTGTGTCAACCAATACAGTCTTGTAAGGCAAAATAAAGTAAAAATAAAAAAAAAAGAACACTCCTGTCAGTGCAGTACACACAAGAGATGTGGGTTCGATCTCTGAATCAGGAAGATCTCCTGGAGTAGGAAATGGCAACCCATTCCAGTATTCTTGCCTGGAAAATTCAGTGGACAGAGGGGCCTGGCGGGCTACAGTCTGTGGGGTCGAATAAGGGTCAGACACAACTGAGTGCCCATGTAGACACACATGCACAGAGTGGACAGCAGCATCAGATGAAACAGGGGGTGTCTGGAGACAGAGATCAACATGGAAGCTTACGTGGGTTTCTTGGTAGAAAGTGAGGAAAATCAGAACCAGAAAAGAAAGAGAAGCATGAACGGCAAGATACTGAGGAAGACGCATCAGTAGGCCCTGCTCCAATGTGCTTAAGGGACCTGGCATTTTGACCTGGGACACAGGGACCTGGAACAAAAAGAGACACGTTTTCTTTTGTGCCTTGGCTGTTGGAGTGATGGCAGGTACAGAGTTCAGTTGGCTAGACGGCTCTGGAGGGAGGACCTGGGGGCCAGGGCTCTTTCCTTGAGGAAATTGCCTTTGAGAGAGAGAGAGGATTTGCCTGAAAGTCAGACCCTTGGAACAGCTGGCAGTCTGTGATGGGTGCTGAATTGCCCACGGGGAGGTGAGCACAGACCAGGATAGGCCAGGGGGCTTTCTGGGAGGCTGGAGCCAAACTTCCTCTGAAGGATGGATGAGCCATGAATAGGCAGAGAGGAGGGGAAGGAATATTCTGGATCCTAGCCAGGCAAATAGCAGGAACAGGGGCACTGGATGGGAGAGAGGGAATGTGGGTCCAGCCCTAGGCTGGAACCTGCACTGTGCAGAGAAGCTCAGAAAACCAACAGGGCAGGTGGGGTGGTGTCAACATAACAAAGAAACACTGACAGAGGAGATTTCATTATTATTACTATTCTACAGATGCGGAAACTAAGATTTAGAGGAATTAAGTGCTTATCCTAAGTCATACATCTAAAAATTGCTGAACCTAGGTTCTTAAAAAGCTTTCATTTGGATGTAAAGGAAAGTCAGTGATAATGGCAGCATGTTTTAGACTGGGCAGACTTAGTAGATTGAGTCTAGGAAGCTTCTAGATTGGCAACCCACTCCAGTGTTCTTGCCTGGAGAATCCCATGAACAGAGGAGCCTGGCAAACTACAGTCTCTAAGGTCACAAAGAATTGGACACGACCGAGCAACTTAGCACCAGGAAGCTTCTCAAGTTAAGATTTGAGTTCAAGGAACATAAATTGGGGGCTGGGCATTTGGGATTCAAAGCTGAGAAAGACACCCTCCTGACCCCGGGTCTCCTGTATGAGCAGAGAAAGGATACCTCATATACGCAGCCTGCTTGCTTCTCTCTACCTCCATGCTGTGCAGGAGACAATTGTTGAACTGATGCATGAATTCTTAAACAGCAGTTGGCCTGAGGAGCTCCTTCTCTCTTCCACCTGGCATGTGGGCATCTGAGCAAAGACACAGAGCAGAGAAAGTGCAGTGAGATCTCTGGGTGAGGGGTTCGGTGTGGGTAGAGGAGGGTGTGTGGTGGGGGCAGCGTGGGGAGCAAGCAGGGAGGTGAGCGAGGATGCTGCGGGAAGAAGCAGGTGAGGGATGCACCATGTGGACCAGTGATGGCAGAGCAACATCTGTCTCCTCTGAGGGAGTTTCTTGAACCTTGCTTGCCCCTTGTGTAACCAGTCCCAGCACAGTGGGGCTTCCCAGATCACTCCCTACCTGTTCCACCACCTACCCCAGCATCGTGCTTTGCTCTGTCAGGGCCCTTCCATTCTGTATGGAGGCACTAAATGGGTCTCCAGCAGCTCCAGAGAAAGAGATCCATTTAAACTGCGGGTCCTGGGGAGGAGGCTTGGGTAGAGGAGTTCTCACTGAGTTCCTGCATTTTGCAGCCTTCTGGAACTGAGCAGCTTTTAGAATTTCAAGCCACAATTTGTATTCAAATGAAGGTCATTTGAAAGGTGTAACATAGTAAACAGCCATTATTTCATTTTGATGGTGGCACTAAAATTATAGTGTTGGTTGAATTATTTTAGTGTAGGACCATTTACTGCTCCCTGAAACACTTAGAGGGGTTCTCAGAATGCTGTGATGATCCTAAAATTAGAAGAAAATTAAAAATCACAAAGTTGTGGGGGTGTTGGTGTCATTTGGGGGAGAGGACCTCTGGTGTGTGGGGGTACTTTCTCCATCCTGTTCAAGTTCATCATGCTTTCTTTGCACACCACAGGTGTGGGGAGCGTCTACCACCTGCACGTGGAGAGGGGTTATCTTAGTGCTTTGAACTGTGGGATCTAAAGGAATGTCCCCCCAGCCCTGCCTGTACTTCATTCAAGTCCCTAGAGCCCTACCGTTGGGACTTGTCTCCCTTGGGCTTTGTGCCAGGGAGAAGCACTCTGGGAGGAAGACCCTGGGAGAGGCAGCTGGCTAGCTCCCCCCACTGCCCCTTACTGATGGTCTGGCAGGAGCACTTGCTGAAGACGCAGGTCACTTGCAGTCCTGCTTAGGGCTTGCCCACTGAGGGGGCCTATGAATTCAGGGTGGGGTCAATGGCAAGCACTGCGTTTCCTGATGGGCAGTTACCCTTCTGCAGCCACCAGACTTCCAGAAGCCTTCCTCTCCTCCCATGGGCCTGGGACTCCTCTGTCTGGACAGGCAGGGATGCATGCGGCTTTAGATAGGCTGAGGAGATGGGTCCCCTTTGGGGACTCTTGCCATCGTAGCAGCACCAGGAATCAGGAGCTCGTGGAAAGGCAGACTCAGGAGAGACTTAGGCCCTTCCTCTTTTGTGGTGCAAATCCAGAAATTGAGGCCAGAGGGACGTGACTCCTGTAGGATGGCACAGCAAGTCAGTCACAGACCTAAGGCTTGGTCAAAACCCTGGGGCTTCCTTTCTGTGACTTGATGTGTGTTCTACATTTCTGTTTCTCATCAGAAACCCTTGGGTCAGTTGTTTGCTGAGTTCAGAGTCCTCTGGATTTGGAGAGAGTCGCGGGTGTGTTCTGGCTCAACTCCAGTGGCTTCATTTGTTGTTCAGCCGACTCTTTGTGACCCCGTGGACTGCGGTGCGCCAGGCTTCCCTGTCCATCACCAACTCCTGGAGCTTGCTCAAACTCATGTCCATCGAGCCAGTGACGCTATCCAACCATCTCATCCTCTGTTGCCCCCTTCTCCTCCTGCAATCTTTCCCAGCATCAGGGTCTTTTCCAATAAGCAAACTCATTGATATTTCCACAGTGAAACAAACGAATATTCACACCACGTGGGGTAAATAAGGGCAGGACTTGTGCCTGTCCAGGTTAAGTCTCACCAGCACATGCTGCCAAATTTAAGAAGAAAACTGGCTTTCTTGAGCTTTTCAGCTTTCACAATTTCCAATAAAGGATGTGTCCATCCAGGTCTAGTAATGACATGTACTCCTGGAGAAAAAATCGAAAGGTTAAAAAATACATCTTTAGAAGAACATCGCAGTTGCCCCCAATTTTACCAATTTCTAGACTTTGCCTCTGTATTTATACATAGTTGGATTCTTACTGTGTACAATTTTGTACCCTACTTTTTCCACTTTGTTTTACAAAATAAACACTTTTCTATGTTTTGAATTCTCAAGCCCTTTGGAAGTGCTTAGTGCTGGAGCTGGGTGTCTTGACTCTCAGGCTGGAGCTTTTCTGCCTACAGCACCTGCTGCTTCTCCACCCGTCAGACCATTTCCTCACTTCCATCCCCTCCCTCTCCCCTCGCAGCAGATCCTCCTAGCTCCCAGAATGTTCTCCAGCGTCTGGGAGGCCCTATGAGAATGGGCCTGCCTGAGGCCTCCAGGATCTGTGTTGGGGGAGCCGTCCCGGGGGCAGAGCTAAGGGGTTGTTTCCAGAATGTTCCCTCTCTATGCGGGCCACAGGGAACCGAGAATCGCGTCAGCTTGGACAGCGAGGGCAGGTTTTGGAGAGGTAGCTGTATGTTTGCACATGTGGTTGCTGGAAGGAGGGGCAAAGAGGAGGTCTTCACCACGCTTCCCACGAGTGGGTGATCCCGGGGGCAGAGCTAAGGGGTTGTTTCCAGAATGTTCCCTCTCTATGCGGGCCACAGGGAACCGAGAATCGCGTCAGCTTGGACAGCGAGGGCAGGTTTTGGAGAGGTAGCTGTATGTTTGCACATGTGGTTGCTGGAAGGAGGGGCAAAGAGGAGGTCTTCACCACGCTTCCCACGAGTGGGTGGAACAGCCCTTGAAGCAATTGTTTCCTACCTGTATTACCTGTATTTCACACACAAGAGCCCCTTGTTTGTTTGTTGGGGTGTCAAGTACATCTCCCGGGACCCAGGGCCCCTGCTCAGAGTCACTGCCAGCATCGTCCAGGCGCCTCCTGGATGCCTCCCTAGGGAGGTAGCAGAGAGTGGCAGGACATGGGGCCTTGAGAGGACCCCCTGGCCACCTCCCCTCCACCTGCAGGGGTCCTTCTGCAGCTCCCTAAAGTGGCCCCAGGTGAGTATGCTCACCTGAGAGGGTCTGAGGAGAAGGGGAGACAGGCCTGTCTCAGTAGCTCTGCCTGCCCGACCTTGGCTTTGATGGGGAGCAGGTCACTGGAGATGACAGGTCCAGGACAGCAGACTTCCTAGAGATGGGGATTTCAGCCTACTGACTCTGAAGTCCTTTCTGGGTGGGGGAGCCTCTGAACTGTCCTTATACTTTTCTAGATGATCATCCTCCAAAACTCTTCATGAGGTTAAGGAAGAGTCACTAGAGCTTATGGAATGTGCTGGGTGCTTGAGTCCTGTTTGCTGTCTTTATTCTATGTTACTCTCCTCCGAGGCAGGTTGTCCAGTGTGAATTCCAGAGAGAAACCCAGAGTGTGTGTTGGGAAACCCACGTTCCTGGAAATCTTTCCTATCTCAATGTCTTTAGAAAATATCGTTGCTTTCAGAAGGAGCTAGTTTTTAAGCCCTGTGTAACTCCCTCTGCCTTGTCCCTCCCAACCCCCACCCCAGTCCTTCCATCACATTCTGGCTCTGCTGGCCACCTTCAGGTTCCCAAGGCACTGACACTTTTCCAGCCTCGGGTCTGTGGTACCCACACTCCCTCTTCCTCCCTTACCTCATTTGTTAACTCTTAACTAAGTCCCAGCTTAAATCTCAACCCCCCAAAACTTACCAGGTATCCCAACAAAATCTGCCATCATACCATGTGCTGTGCCTTTACATACCATGTGCTGTGCCTTCACATACCATCACATCATGTCTTTATGTGTTTATTTTAGTGTTTTGTTTTATTTCATATTTATTTTCTCTACAAAACTGTATACATAATTTGTGCACCTCTTGAGCCCAGGGCCTGGCATATGGTAATCAATCAATAACTAGATCTGTTGAGTGGATGGATGGATGATTGAGTGAATGGATGGATAGATCAATGGATGAATGGATGAACGGAAGGATGGGAAGGTGGATGGATGGATAGCTTGATAAGTAGATGGATGGGTGGATGGCAAAATACCGAATACTTCTGGGGAATTCCATAAAAATTAAGCTAAGCATCTCAAAATGTCTCTAAATCCATGCTACATTAGCCAACTGTATTCTGACTGTTTTGGTCACACATTACAGAAGAAAACTTGAGCCATCTTGAGAAAAAAGAACTTCTCTTCTCTTGTGAGGGTAGAGGAATTTCTCACAGAGGGAAGTAAGCTTAGGTGAAAACTGGAGCAGGAGACTGGAAGGCCATCCAGGTTCTCTCTGCCCTTCATGTCTCTCTGCACATTGCTTTGTTTCATCTCTCGGCAGACGGGCTTGGTTCTGTTCTCAGTCCCACGCCTGGACACTGATCCCTTAGTCCTGTATTCATAACTTATCAAGCCAGCCACATGAAGAGGCAACTGGCAGGCCCTCAAATTCAGTCCCAGATGCCTGGGACAGAGAGTCTAGGGTTGGGGGTGGGGCAGGATCACAGTTGTGGACTGTGGGGGCACCTCCTGTGGTGTGGGGGTCACCTCCCAGAGAAAGGGATCAAATGCTGGCTGTGGATCTTATTCCCAGTTCTGGCTGAAGTTCTTAGCTCCCATTTGATGACCGTCTGGCTGGATGCCTGTGAGGTCCCAGGCCTGGAAGCCTGCACTAATTGTGAGGCTCCCAGCTCAGCTGCGAGCCTGGGAAACCTGCCCGTTTGGAGCAAAGGGACAGTGGGGCTGACCTGCAGAGCTGAGATGAGCCTGGCCTGGTTTTGGGAAGAGGATAGCGGCTGTACCTACAGTGTCCCCCACCCCTCGGTCAAGACTTCATAGTTTTGCCCTGGGGTGCGTCAGATACCCACCGTGGAACAGGAAGCAGCCAGAGTCCAGCTTCTTCTGACCAGCCTGGCTGTTCCCCACCCCAGTCGAGCTTTGCATCAGGCAATGTGCTGCCATTTCAGAATAGGAATTTTCTCCACGAAAAGAAAGAAACCTCCTTATGCGCTTTTACAATGCAGAATCTAATTTTGGTTTCAATAAGGGAAGGCACCATTATATCACCCTCCTTCAGTGCCTCTTGTCATTACGTTGTATTTTTAAAAATACTTTCATCAGGGGCCCGATATACACTTACAATCTCTCTGCATTTATTTTCTTTTAAGAACACATATAATAAAACTCAAAGTTAATAGCATGAAAATAATTTCTACAATAACAGTTGTAGCAAATCTTAGAATTGCCAGGGCGAAGGTGGCTAGACAGAGTGAGGCAATTACGTCTATTATTAGCAGCACCCAGGAAGGATTGATGTACAGTGGGCTGCGTGTAAGCAGAAGCCTTCGGACGTGAACTACATTTTAATAGTGAAATTCTCATAGATTATAACTCCCTTCATTAACATTTTCACACATCGCTGGCTAACAAATGAGGAGAGAGGCCTCTGGACTCTCAGATTTATTGTGTGCTGGGTGCTCTCTGCACCTCTGTGTGGGCAGGAGCTTCGTCTTTTCACCTCTCTCGACCGGCAGATTAACTCTTCCTGGGCTGACCTGCTTCATTCTGGGATAGAGAACATTTTGGAAACACAAGCTTTGCACTGGTGGACTGGTAAGGGGTTGCTCCCGGATCCAGCTGTCCTGGGATGCATTTCCCTGTTGGCCCCCCAAGGGTGGATGTGAGAGGATGGAGGATCCAAGGGAGCAGGTCAGAATAGGCCTGGGCTCTGCTGTCTCACAGCACCTCTCAGGGCAGCCACCTCCCAAGACCATCCCTGTTCAGGTGCTTTAGTTGCCAGGTGGGGTAGGGGTCCTTCAGCATCAGGGGATGGTTGTTTGATGGAGATGGTGCTAGTGGTGAAGAATCCATCTGCCAAGCGGGAGACACAAGAGACCTGATTTCGATCCCTGGGTAGGGAACATCCCCTGGAGGGGGAAAATGACAACCCTCTCCAGTATTCTTGCCTGGAGAATCCCATGGACAGAGGAGCCTGGTGGGCTATAGTCCATAGTGTCACAAAGAGTTGGACATGACTGAACTCATATACAAAGGCTACCAAAAGACTAGATTTCCTTTTAGCAAAAGTCAAGCAGCCTTCTGTCCCCCAGCCAAGGAAGGAGACAACCCACATGGGACAGAGAGAGTTTGGGTCAGGGCTTGCTGGGCTGGGCAGAGCAGAGACAGAGGGAAATGGGCTCTGATCAGGGTCAGGGTAGACTGACTGCCCATGGGGACAGTCTTGTCCTGAGAGGGGCTGAGCATTGACTTACATACCACAGTGCTTGCCCCAGAGGGATTTATAATCTAATGACTGAGGATGTGGATGAAAGGGTAGGATTCTTGGGTCATTTACCAACAATTGTCTGTGGTTGCATACAAACCGTAATAGTGAGCACTGGGCATGTGGAGAAATGCCATCCAAGGTCACCTCATCAATCAGGGAAGTCTTCCTGGAAGAGTCAGCAAGTCTTCTGGTCTCTAGGAAGGTGGTTCCTGGTGTATTGTCTACACTTGGTGCCAAGTGGGTTACAAAAACACTGAGAATAGGAGTTAATGCTAGGCGAATGTTCCCTCACCCTGCACCTTTGCAGCAATGGGGTGAATTTTTCAGCCCAGCCTCCCTTGGCTATTTGCTTTCAGGACACAAACCCTTGGTGACTTAGGGGCCAAGATCTTATACATTCTGATGCAGACTCTGCGATTTGTGTGGGCCCCCAGTAGTATAAGGGACCCCTGGGGTCAGTTCACCCCAGTGCTCCTTTGGATCTCTAACTTCAGATGAACATTTTAGCAGACTTCTCAAAGATCATCTGATCCAGGCCTTCTCATCCCTGTCTGCCCATTATCATCGCTTGGGGGCACTTTTAAAAGCACTGGTACCAGGGGATCTCAGAGACTTGACTTTAAAATGGTCTGAGCTGAGGCTCAGGTTGCTCTAAAGAATCTAATGTCCAACCCAGGTGGAGAACCCCTGTGATCACTCAGGCAGGTGAACTGCCCTTCAGGTGCATTAGCTGGAGGAATGTAGGTCTGATCAGAACAGACAGTTCAGCTATGGACAAGTGAGGGTGTTTATAGTGCCCCTTGCTCTTCCTTGCTCTCCTTGGACATCTTGCAGATAGCCTTTGCTATTTGATACAATGAAGGATTTGTTTGTTGTTGTTCAGTTGATAAGTCATGTCTGACTCTTTGTGACACCATAAACTGCAGCATTCTAGGCTTCCCTGTCCTTCACTATCTCCTGGAGTTTGCTCAAATATATGTCTGTTGAGTCAGTGATGTCATCCAACCATCTCATCCTCTGTCACCCCCTTTTCGTCTTGTCCTCAATGGACCAGATCCTGTAGGATGGTGTGAAAAGGGGCCGCCTTGCCCTTTGTCCCAGGAATCCAGGTTTCCCCTCCTCCCCATCACCCCTTCCTTCCCTCCTCCATTCCCAGCCTGTGCCATGTGGTACCCACCGCAGCCTCGTGGTCCCTTGGTGAGCATCATCTGCAGTGAGAGCTGGCTTCTGTAATCTTTGATCTCCTCCTGTAACTCTGTGGGGCTCATCTTTGTTTGACTCTGGTGCTGAACCATCAGCAGAGGCTTCTTGGCCTCCCCTCCCTCCTCCTCGGGAACATTATCCTTTAACTGAAATCAATAGACCCAGGACATGCCTGGAATCTGAAAGTTCGTCTTTCCCAAGTTCTCTTTTCCTATCAGAGTTCTCCTAGTGGCCATCACTGGGCCATGCAGGGCTGGGAGAACAGGAGTGTGTGCAGGGGTAGGGGCTCAAATGGGCTCCTCTGCTGTGGAGGGGTGGCATGGGTGTGCCGGGCTGGAGGGTTCTGCTGAGAACAGGACTGGAATGCTCTGAGAGCTGGTTCTGGACTTCCTTTCCTGTACAGGGCTCCCTCCTGCGTCCTGGCACCCCATCAAGTGTTAAGGAGCTCAGGAGCCAAACCTAATGAAAACCCAGTCTCATTTTGCATAATCAGGCGCTATTGAAATGATCCTTCCAGTGCTGCATGCTGCAAATTAGCAATCTGACTTATATACAGTAAAAACCCGAGTATTGTACCAAGCAATACTTCTTAGGTGGTGGAGACACAGATGGAAATTCATTTAATGAACTACAAGTCTCCAACTGGATCCTAAACTTCTTGTAATTACTGTGGAAAAAAACCCCAGTAGAAACCAAAAAAGAAGCTTTTTGTATTCCCTCCCCCTGCCCCCACAAAGCCCCCCTGCTTCACACCAGCCAGCTTTCTCCATCTCTAAGATCGCCCTGTCGGAAATNGATGGAAATTCATTTAATGAACTACAAGTCTCCAACTGGATCCTAAACTTCTTGTAATTACTGTGGAAAAGAACCCCAGTAGAAACCAAAAAAGAAGCTTTTTGTATTCCCTCCCCCTGCCCCCACAAAGCCCCCCTGCTTCACACCAGCCAGCTTTCTCCATCTCTAAGATCGCCCTGTCGGAAATGAGCATCTTTATGTGAAGAGTTCTTTGGGGCCTGGCCAGCGGGTAGGGCTGGGCCACACGTAGGTTAGCCAAGCCCTTCCTTCCGCCCCAGATTCTGACAACAGCGTGATTTGCAAAGACTTTCGTGCTGAACAGAATGTGACTGAAGTGGTACTGTGGAGAGTTTTGCCCAGGACCCCGTTGTCAGCCTGGGCGTGGTCTGGCTGGCTGCCCAGGTGGTCAGGGAGACCTGGTCTGTGAAGCCCCAGGCAGACAAGAGTCTAGATGGAGATCCTCCTCAGCAGGTGATTCAAGCTTCCTCCTGGTAGTTTTCCTTGAAAGATACTGTTTCAGTGTGGGAGGCCATCAGAAGTGGTCCTCTTGGCCTGGAGGTGCTTTCTCCTCTGTTGAGGCTGGAGAAGCAGGGGGACAAGAGGGATGGAGGTGCCTCGGGCACACTAGAGCAGAGCCGATGACCACTCCTTAGGGGCGCCACCTCCCACCTCCCACCATCAGGGACCCATCCGGGACCATCCTCCCAGGGGACAGGTCCATGGGACAAATGTGGCAGCCACCAAGTTGCCACACTCAATAAGTATCACAACCTGTTCCACATTTATTATGGGCAACAATTTGACTAACAGAGAATTTAGATTAATAACATTCAGGCCGGAGAAGTAATTTCCTTTGAGAAAGCGATTTACATGCACTCTGCCAGAAAGAGCCGTCACTGCTCCCTCGTTCTGTCAGCCCACATAATGAAGTTGAAAATAGCATGGAAGGTTAATAGGTCCGACTTATCTCCTTAGAACTGAAAAGGAAGATTTACAGTGTGGAGGCTGTTTTGCATATTTCGACTGGGAATTGAAAGGTTTTTTGTTTTTTTTTTTCTTCTCTGCCAAACAACACATGGTTCAAGGTATCTGCTTTGTTATTGCTCCGAAGTGAGGCAGTAAACCTCTTCATTTGGGTGGTGCCTGCATCCTTTACGAAGAGCCATTGCCCTGGCCAAGAGCCCGGTGGGGATGCTGGTGCTGCTGCGAGAAGAGTCTACTTTGAAAGGAGAGCCTTTTGACTCTGAAAGGTCATATCGTTGGTTTGCTGATGACTAAAAGAGGTTTAAATATTTCCACGACCTGGATGTATATTGTGAAGAATTTCAGTTTATTTTATCATCATTGTTGACTGATCCTAGAGCAGGGGGCTGGGACGGGTGGTCTATTACTCAGCAGTTTTCTGCCAGTGATAAAGTTGAGGTGTGTTGTTTAGGAAGGAGAGAATGGATACTGGTAGCACAAATGCTTAGTGCATTTATTTTTAATTTTTTCTTGTTTTCTCTTAAATACCTTTAAACAACAAAATTCTCCATAAGTAGTGCTTAAGCTGTGTTCCACAATGTTTTTTCTCCCAATGTTAATATTATGAAAAATTTCAAACACAAAGTGGAGAGAATTGTAGCCAATGTCCTTGTACACATCTCTTTAACATTTTACTCTATTTGCCTGATTACATATCCATTCATGTATCTATTCATTGGTTCATCTTACTTTTGGATGCATTTTATAGTGAACTGCAGATAACAGTACATGTCACTGCTAAATGTTTTGGAATGCATATTATGAACTGTTTATTTACTTTTTAAGGTAAAATTTACATACAGTGAAATGCACAATCTGAAGTGTGCCTTTTAATGAGCTTTGACATATGTGTATACTCACATGACATGTCTGTTAAGATATAGACTCTTCTATTAGCCCAAAAGGACCCCCCCTTTTTTTTTTCTCCAGTCAATACACACCTCCCACAGGCAGCCACTGTTCCAATTATTTTTTTCACCACATTGTTTTTGCCTGTTCTATAACTTCATATAAGGGAACTCATTATCACATGTACTTTTTTTGGATAAGATTTCCTTCACTCAGCATGTTTTTGAGATTCATCTATGTTTTTGCATGTATCAGTAGTTTTTTTTCCTTTTTATTGACGAGTAGTAATCTATTGTATGAATGTACCAGAGTCTGTTTGTCCATTTGTTAATGGACATCTGGTGTGTTTCCAATTTTTGGCTATTATGAATAAAACTGCTGTGAATATTTTGTACAAATCTTTTTTTGAGATTTGTGTTTTTATATGACTAGAATAAATGCTCAAGAGAACATTGTTGGGTGCTATTTTTTCTTTTAAAAGAAACTGGCAGACTTTGCCCCTGAAGTGATTGGACTCTTTCACATTTCCACCAACAATGCATGACGGTTCCAGTTGCTCCACATGCTTTCCAACATTTAATGTTGTCAGTCTTTTTAATTTTAGCCATTCTGGTGGGTGTAGAGTGGATCTCATTATAGTTTCAATTTACATTTCCCTGATGACTAACAATACTTTTTGATGTGCTTATTGCCCATTCATATATCTTCCTTTATGAAGTGTCTGTTCCACTTTTTTGTCCATTAAATTTTTGGATTTTCATTTTATTATTGGCTCATAAGGAGTTCTTTATCTAGTCTGGATACAGGTCCTTAGTCAGCTGTATGCATTGCAAGTATTTTTCCATCGGGTGTGGCCTGCTTATTCATTTTTATAATGATATCTCTTCAGGAGCAGTTTTAGATTTTGCTGAAGTCTGAATTATTACTCTTTATGGTTATTGCTTTCCATGTCCTCTCTAATGAATCATTGCTTGTTACCTCATTCTGGAGATATTCTCCTGTGTTTTCTCCTGGAAGCTTTATCGTTTGGGCTTTTACTTGTGGATCTATTATCCATCTTCAATTAATTTCATGTATGGTATAAGATAGGAGGCGTTTGTTAATTTCCATATTGATGTCCGGTTGTGTCAGCATCATTTATTGAAAAGACTTTCTTTTCCCCATTGGATTGCTCCAGTACCTAAAATTAAGTAACCATACAAGCATGGGTCTTTTCTGGGCTCTTTTCTGTTTCACCAATCTATTTGTCTCGCCTATGTCAGTGTGCCGCCATCTTTTTTTTTTTTTTGTATTATTTATTTTTTTACACGAACTCCCAAACATGAACCCCCCTCCCACCTCCCACCTCACATCATCCCTCCAGATCATCCCCATACACCAGCCCCAAGCGTCCTGCATCCTGCATTGAACATAGACTGGCAATTCATTTCTTACATGATAGTATACAAATTTCAATGCTATTCTCCCAAATCATCCCACCCTCTCCCTCTCCCTCTCCTTCTCCCTCAGAGTCCATAAGTCCGCTCTACACATCTGTATCTCTTTTGCTGTCTTGCATACAGGGTCCTCATTACCATCTTTCTAAATTCCATATATATGTGTTAGTATACTGTATTGGTGTTTTTCTTTCTGGCTTACTTCACTCTGTATAAT
>SJYX01017996.1:64524-100495 GCA_006410675.1 Oreotragus oreotragus | reverse complement strand
GGTCCTCATTACCATCTTTCTAAATTCCATATATATGTGTTAGTATACTGTATTGGTGTTTTTCTTTCTGGCTTACTTCACTCTGTATAATTGGTTCCAGTTTCATCCATCTTATTAGAACTGATTCAAATGTATTCTTTTTAATGGCTGAGTAATACTCCATTGTGTATATATACCACAGCTTTCTTATCCATTCATCCGCTGATGGACATCTAGGTTGTTTCCATGTCCTGGCTATTATAAACAGTGCTGCAATGAACATTGGGGTACATGTGTCTCTTTCTATTCTGGTTTCCTCGGTGTGTATGCCCAGCAGTGGGATTGCTGGGTCATAAGGCAGTTCTATTTGCAATTTCTTAAGGAATCTCCACACTGTTCTCCATAGTGGCTGTACTAGTTTGCATTCCCACCAACAGTGTAAAAGGGTTCCCTTTTCTCCACAGCCTCTCCAGCATTTATTGCTTGCAGACTTTTGGATCGCAGCCATTCTGACTGGTGTGAAGTGGTATCTCATTGTGGTCTTGATTTGCATTTCTCTGATAATGAGTGAGTGTGCCGCCATCTTGACTGCTGTAGCTTCATAGCAAATCTTAAAAGACGGGCTTCTGACTCTGTTCTTTTTAAAAATGTTATTGGCTATTCTACTTCCTTTTCAGTTTCCTTTTAAATGTTAGAATCAGTTTGTCAATTTATTAAAAAAAAATACTGCAGGTGTTTTCAGTGGGATGGTGTTAAAGATGTAGGTCAGTTTGGAGGCAGTTGTCATCTTTAAAATACAGAGTCTTCCAATCCACAAACATGGTCTATCCATTTAGTTAGGTCTTCTTTAATCTGCCTCCTAATGTTCTGTAGTTTTCAGTGTAGAGGTTTTGCTTGTTGTTTGTTACTTTATTTCCAGACATTTTGTGTTTTTTGGACACTTTGTTGTTGTTTTTCAGTCACTAAGTTGTGTCCGTTTTGGGACCCATGGGCTGCAACACACCTGGGTTCCCTGTCCTTCACTATCTCCTGGAGTTTGCTCAGATTAGTGTTCACTGAGTCAGTGATACTATCTAACTATCATCCTTTGCCACCCTTTTCTCTTTTAGCCTTCAATCTTTCCCAGGATCAGGGTCTTTTCCAATGAGTTGACTCTTCACATCAGGTAGCCAAATATTGGGGCTTCAGCTGCAGCATCGGTTCTTCCAACGAACATTCAGGGTTGATTTCCTTTAGGATAGACTGGTTTGATCTCCTTGCTGTCCAAGGGACTCTCCAAGAGTCTTCTCGAGCACTACAGTTTGAAGGTATCACTTCTTTGGTGCTCAGCCTTCTTTATGGTCTAATTCTTACATCCATACATGATTACAGGAAAAACTGTAGCTTTGACTATACAAACCTTTGTTGGCAAAGTGATGTCTCTGCTTTTTAGTGTGCTGTCTAGATTTGTTATAGCTTTCCTTCCAAGGAGCACTAGTGTGTCCCAATTAAGACAATGGATTCATCTATTTCTTTCTTAATATCTGTCAGTTTTTGCTTATTGCTTTTAGACCTTATTATAGGGCACATTCAAATTTATGATGGAGTGTCTCCCTGATTTAATGACTCCATTTATCATTGTGGAATATTTGTATTTCTGATAATTCTGTTTATCTTAGCATTTTTATAGCCACTCCAACCTTCTTATAGCTTACATGGTTTATCTGTTTTCACATGCTACTTTCTTTGTTTCTATATTTAAAGTATTTTTCTTATAGATAGCGTATGGTTGGGTCTTGTTATTTTCATCTGTTCTGACAATCTTTGCTTTTTAATTGGAGTGTTTAGTCTGTTTACATATAATATAATTATTGATATGGTTGGAAATATGTCTACAGTGTTGATAATGGTTTTGTATTTATCTCACCTGTTTTTTTATTTCTCTTTGGGTTAATTAAATATTTTTAAATGAGTTTCATTTTAATTTCTCATTTTAGCTGTGTTCTTTTCATGTTTTAAATTTTGGGGGATGGTTGCACTAAGTAATATAATATATATTCTTAACTTTTCACAGTCTACTTATAGTTCATATTTATACTACTTCATTGTAAGAATCTTGCAAAAATGTAGTTTAATGTATCTCTACTCCTTCATGCTATACTTGTTATATATATGCTATAAACCTGATATAGTGTTTTTCTTTTCTTTCTGATATAAATAGTCATATATATTTTAGGAAAATAAGAGTGGGAAACAATATCTTTATAATTGCTCACATTTATGAGACTCTTTGTTCCTTCCTGAAATAACTTCTCTTCATCCTGAAGATTTCATATAAATTTTTTCATAGGGAACATTTTACGGTGGTAATTTTTCTTATTTTTAAAAAATTTCCTGAATATGTCTTTATTTGTGTTCATTATTGGGGGATGTTTTCATTGTGTACAGAATTCTTGGCTGACGTTTTTTTCCTTTCAGCACATGAAAGGTGATGTTCTCCTCTCTTCTGTCCTCTTGTTTTTAATAAAAAGTTATTCAGCATTTATTGATTTATCTTTTATATAATGTGTTATGTCTGGGTGCCTTCAGGATTTTCTGTTTATCTTTGAATGTTATTCACTTTGACTTTGGTATCCTGAGGTGTTTTTTACTTTGTTTATTTTGTTGGGGGTTTACTGAACTTTTTGAATCTGAAATCTATGTCTTTCAACACATTTGGGAACATTCAGTCCATTATTTCCTCAAATATTTTTTTCTGCTGCTGCTGCTGCTAACTCGCTTCAGTCGTGTCTGACTCTGTGTGACGCCATAGACAGCAGCCTACCAGGCTCCCCTGTCCCTGGGATTCTCCAGGCAAGAACACTGGAGTGGGTTGCCATTTCCTTCTCTAATGCATGAAAGTGAAAAGTGAAAGTGAAGTTGCTCAGTCGTGTCCGACTATTAGCGACCCCATGGACTGCAGCCCACGAGGCTCCTCCATCCATGGGATTTTTCCAGGCAAGAGTACTGGAGTAGGGTGCCATCACCTTCTCTGATTTTTTTCTGACCTATTCTCATTCTTGTCTTCCGGGACTCCAAAGATATGTATATTTGACCCTGCATTTTTTTTCCACAAATAACCAAAACTTGTTCACTTTTAAAAAACATTTTTATTTTCCCAATAGGTCAGGATTTCTCTATCCCAGCAGGACTGACATTTTGGGCCAGATCATTAGCTGTCCAGCGTGGGAAGGGCTTCTTGTGTGTTGTCAGATGTTTAGCAGCATCCCTGACCTTTACCACTAGATGCCAATAGCTAGCCTCCCAGTTGTGACAACCAAAATGTCTCCAAACATTCCCAAATATCTCTTGTTGTTGTTATTCATTCACTAAGTTGTGTCTGAATCTTTGTGAACCCATGGACTGTAGTGATCAGACTTCCCTGTCCTTCACTGTCTCCCAGAATTTGCTCAGATTCATGGACATTAAGTTAGTGATGCTATTTAACCATTTCATCCTCTGCCACCCTCTTCTTCTCTTGCTTTCAATCTTTCCCAGCATTAGGGTCTTTTCCAAGATAATTTCCCAAATATCTTGTGGGGACAAAAATCATCTCCAGGTGAAATTCACTGAGATAAATAAACAAAAATTGTCCACTCTTCAAGTTCACTAACTCTTCTTCTGTTATCGTCAACCCAGTGAATACATTTCAGGCATTTTATTTTTTAGTTATAGAATTTTCATTTAGTTCCTTTTTGTTGTTTCTTCTCTAATGAGGTGACCTATCTGTACAGTTATTATGAACATATTTTCCTTTACTCACTTGAGTATAGTTATAGTTCCTTTAAAATCTTTGTCTTCTAATTTCAACATTGTTTTAAAATGTAGGTCTTATTATTATTCAGATATGGTGAGACTAACCCATCAGGAGATGATTGTGATTGAAAATATAAATTTTTTTTTACACTTAGGGATTGAACCCTGCGGTGGGGGGTGTGGAGTCATAACCACTAGATTGCCAGGGAAGTCACTGAAAATATAACTTGTTTTTCATAGTTCCCCAATAGGAAGAGGTACAGTATATCACATTGGGCCACATACATAAGCATCAGGGCTGGTCCAGAGGCAGAGGGAGCAAGGAAAAAAAATGTGGACAAGAGTCTTTATTATGGCTCTTGAGGGAAGGGCAAAATAAGACAGGGTAAACAGGGATAGGATTGGCTAGTATGGGAGAGCCCTGGGAGGGCCAAGAGCCCAGTAAAAGATGACTGGGGTGTGGGCTTCAGATTGGTTGGTTTGTATATGAAAGGTACACTCCTGGGCAAGTTGTTTGCTGTCTCTGGGAATTAGTCAGCCCTAGGAGGAACAGTCTCTTCCAGTGTCAGCAAGGTCCCAAGATGTCAAAACATCAGAATAAAAAGACTAGTTTAGAGACTTACCTGGTGGTCCAGTGATTAAGACTTCACCTTCAAATGCAGGGGGTGCAGGTTCCATCCATGGTTGGAGAGCTAAGATAACCACATGCCTCTCGGCCCCCCAAAATGTAACATAAAATGAAAGCAATATTGTAGCAAATTCAATAAAGACTTTAAAAAATGGTCCACACCAAAAAAAAAAAAAAAAAGAAAAGAAAAAAGACTAGCTTCATACAGACATTGTAGCAAATTCAATAAAGACTTAAAAAAATGGTCCACACCAAAAAAAAAAAAAGAAAAAAAGACTAGCTTCATACAGACACTTGTGGCATCTCAGAGTCAGTCCTTACTTTTCCCTTTAGTGGGAGTCGCATTTTCCTGCTTGTATGTTTTGTAATGTGAGACTGCGGTCTGGATCTTGTGAATGATAATGTGCAAGGACATGGGATTCTGTTTTGTTATTCTGAATAATAGTGAGTTTTTGTTTTAGCAGACACTCAGTCTTGCCAAATTCAAATCCTAAACTGTTCCATCCGAACTGGGTAGCAGCAGAAATCTCTGCCCAAGTCTGCAGCCTCAGCTGGGTTGCTCACAACCTGCTCCACACAGATGTAATTCTGGGATTAACGGGAGATTTGGGCCAAGTTTACACACAGAATTGAGACTCTAGCTCTTGGCTTTCTTCTTTTGGGGGTTTCCTCCTTCATTTTGTAGATGGTGTGGTCACCCACAATCTGTCCTCTGATTCTACAACAGGCAAAATACAGATTTCTATCTGAGTATTAATTGCTCCCTGATTCTGACTGGGCAAAAAAAACTAAAGAAAAAAAAACAACCCCAAACTCAGAAACTCACCCAGTACTTTGACCTTCTAAGTCTCTGAATCTCTCTAGTTTCTGCCTGCTTTAGGTCTCTCCTAGGTGTCTTCAGATGAAAAGATATATATTTTAAATTTGAAGGGTTGGTCCAATACTAGCTACTCCTCCATTATTGGAAGAGGAATTTTCTGTGTCCCGTAAATTTTGACAGATAGTGATTTTACTGTGTCCTCTGAACACTGAAAAATCTCCCTTAAGATTTTTTCTTTAACAAGGATCAATAGAATGTTTTTTAGGTTCCCAGATGTATTGGATTTACAAGCGATCTTTTTGTTAATATTTAAAAAATTTATTATGTCATGGTCTCGAGATGGTTTGTAGGATGTTGACTCTCTGGCATTTACTGAGTCTTTCTTTATGGCCTGGTGCATGTTTAATTTTTGTGAACGATCTATGTGCACTCAAAAAGGATGTGTGTTCTCTGTTGGGTGAATTCTCCATGTGTTTATTAGTTTAACCTTAATAAATCTCTTTATCTTTGTTTTTTTCCTTTTTGTGTGCTTAAGCCATCGGTTTCCAAGAGAAGTGTGTAAAAGTCTCCAACCAAATCTCTTGATTTATTCATTTCTTTTCACAGTTCTGTCAGTTATTACTCTAATTTTTTCTTTTCTTAGGCCAAATTCTTAGGGCTCGTATCTTTTCACCGTTAGTGTATCTTGTTGAGTTAATTCTCCTTTCAGAAGCATCTAGTCCATCTGTCTTCTCCATCCTCTGGCACTCTGTGCATCCTTCCCGTGTGAGGCTTTTACATCTCTCCTTAATTCTGGGAAATTCTTAGTTATTAGTTCTTCATTTGTTTCCCCCACCATTGACATCTCTGACCTCCTGAGGCTCCTAGGATATGGATGTTGACAGGTCAACTTCTGTTTGTCAAATTTCCTTTTATTTATTTACTTAAAAAAATACTTCCCATCTCTTTATCCTTTCCTGATGCTGTCTGGAAAAGTTCCCTGATGTCACCTTCTAGCTCACTAAATCATTCTTCGCTTGTTATGGAATGCTCGATTTTAGGAATAAAATGTGAATCTGCGCCTCCAGGAGCCTTCGTCTCCTCACGTGAGTCCAGAGGGATGCCTGGAGCTCTGCACGCTCCTGGCTGTGTCCCCACATTCCCATATGTCACTCATCCCCTCACCCACTCCTTGTCCCTCATCATCAGCCACCACAAGGGGCCTGGAGCCCTAAGATCCCTCCTCCCCAGGGGAACCATTCCTCACGCTCCACTGGGAATCCACTGCCCTCCTTCTTAACCTTCTCCATCGCGTCTGTCACCACCTAGTATTTGCTGCATTTTATTTCCTAACATTGTTTATTTCTGTCTCTCCTGCCAGAATGTGAGGGCCAGGAAGGCAGCACTTCTTGTCTGTTTCATTCTGTAATATTGTCTCAGAATCTGGCATGTAGTGGATGCTCAATAAATATTTGCTAAATGAATCAGTGATTGTATTGGGTTGGCCAAAGAAGTTGCAACATCTGTCCGTGGGATTTCCCAGGCAAGAATACTGGAGTGGATTGCCATTTCCTCCTCCAGGGGATCTTCTCTACTCAGGGGTCAAACCGAGTCTCCTGTGGTCCCTGCATTGCAGGTGGCTTCTTTACCACTGAGCTCCCAGGGAAGCCCCCAAAGTGAATCAGTGTTGGTATTGGATTGGCCAGAAAGTTTGTTCAGGTTATTTGTAACGTCTTACAGAAAAACCTGAATGACTTTTTGGCCAACCCAATGCTGTATTCTTTATTCATTTCACCTATTAATATTATTATTAATTTTTTTAGAGCTAGCTTTTATCAAACAGCTTCATTTTGGGAGAAAAAATGCTGCTGCTGCTGCTAAGTGGCTTCAGTCGTGTCCAACTCTGTGCGACCCCATAGATGGCAGCCCACCAGGCTCCCCCATCTCTGGGATTCTCTAGGCAAGAACGCTGGAGTGGGTTGCCATTTCCTTCTCTAACGCATGAAAGTGAAAAGTCAAAGTGAAGTCGCTCAGTCGTGTCTGACTCTTAGCGACCCCATGGACTGCAGCCTACCAGGCTCCTCCGTCCATGGGATTTTGCAGGCCTGAGTACTGGAGTGGGGTGCCATTGCCTTCTCCAGAAAGAGTGCTAGGGTCTTTATATCATGGCATTATTTATGTATTATTTGTTAATTTCTATCTATTTTTATTGTGGAAAAATATGTGGTATGTAATATAAAACTCACCACTTTATTTTATTTTTGTTTATTTTATTTATTTATTTTTATTTATTTTAAACTCACCACTTTATGTGGACAGTTTGTTGGCACTGACCACGTTTACGTTGTTGTCCAACCATCACCACCATCCACCTCCAGACCCTTCTCATCTTCCCAAACTGAAACGCTGTCCCCATGAAACAAGCTTTTTTATGTGTTTTACACGCAGTGTTTCCAGCTGGTTCTTTGCGACCGCCTGTTCTGACTTTCTATTCCTGACATCCCCCCTTGTCTCTTTGGGGACATGTCTTTCTTAGCTTGAATTCTTGTGTTTTGTCTATTAATCCTGCTTCATGGACAGTGGTATCTCCCATCTTTCTCTTGGGAGGACTACTCTCCCTGGAGGTCTTGTGCTTCCCCTGGGAGCCCCAGCCCCCTTGGATGGCAGTACGGACTGGGGAGAGGTGGTGTCAGACCCCCACTTGGGCTTTTCCCCATGAGTTTTGGAGAACAAGTGGGTTCAGGGGTGCCCCTCACTGTGGAGTCTTGGGTGTTAAATTTGTGCTTGCTCGCTCCTTGATGTCAGGTGCCCCCTGCCTGCCCCCTGGCCAACTTGACCCTTAAAAATTTTTTTTGAATATACCCTTTTATTTGATTAGATAATGTCTTAATTTGCATGGATAGATAAAGTGGACCTATAATTGTCATTTCTCATAACATTTTTTGTGGCTTAGCCGGCTTCCCTTGTGGCTCAGCTGGTAAAGAATTTGCCTGCAGTGTGGGAGACCTTGCTTCCATCCCTGGGTTAGAAAGATCTCCTGGAGAAGGGAAAAGCTACCCACTCCAGTATTCTGGCCTGAAGAATCCCATGGACTTTATAGTCCAAGGGATTGCAAAGAGTCAGACACGACTGAGTGACTTTCGCTTTCATCTATATAACATTCTTTTAAAATTTTGTATCCGAGAGCAGCTGAGGGACAGCTCGAAGCCTCCCCACGCCCCTTGGAGCAGGCCAGGGCTTGAGAGCCACAGTCCCGCCAGACACTAGGTGGTTAACAGGTGCCTTCCCTTGGTGTCTCTTCCCCTGGAGCCCCGAGGTTCGGGTTCTCTGGCTTCTCTGGGCTCTGACCTCGGTGCTTTTGACTCAGTTACTTTCAGACTCAGTTTCTCCACTTTCCCGTGTTACTTGTTAACCTCCCCCTACGCCCGCTTCTCCTTTTGCCTGATGGGCCACCAGGGAGTCCCATTCTCAGCTCAGTGTTGTTACGTGGTTCGGCTTGTTTCAAAAAGAGACTTTGTGGGAAGCCACAGATGTGCTTTTATAGAATTCCAGTGTCTTTGGGCAGGAAGGGACTTTGGAGGTGATGGGCCTTGTTGGTCTCAGATGATCTTATATTTGACTCACTGATGACTCATTTGAGGAACCCAGATCCCACGCTACTGGTTAAACCCTCACACTTTCTTGTAGCTGCACTCTTAAATATTCATAGTTATTTGTTGTTACATTCCTAATTTCTTTAAGGACCTGAATATTGATAATATAAGGACCTGAATAGTGATAATCTGGTGGGAAGTTCTTGATTATCACCAAATCCCAAGTCTTCATAGCACTTCCCACCACCTCATCCCCGTTGACCTGTAAGCTCCAGGAGAGTAGGATTTTGACTTGTGTTCACTGCTCTCCCCTCCAGCTCCTAGGACCACGCTCTCAATGTGTATTTGCTGAATGAACCAGTGACATGGTTTAGAACCTTACCTCTGAAACCCTTCTCTTAGCTCCACCCTGAGCTTGCACACTTTCAAGGCTGGGGGCTTACCACCTGGGATAGTGACTTGCCTGCCATTTAAAAAAAGTATTTATTTATTCTTTTATTTATTCATTAATTTATTTGGCTGCACTTGGTCTTAGTTGTGGCATGTGGAAGCTAGTTTCTTGATCAGGGAACAAACCTGGACCCCCTGCATTGACAGACAGCACAGGGTCTTAGCCATTGGATCACAAGGGAAGTCCCTTGCCAGCCATTTCTGATGGTATAATAAATGGTCAGGAAGTTCCGTCTGCTGAGCTTAAATATTCCCCCTGAATATACACTAGCCTTGCGTCTGCCCTCTGGAGCCACAGGGAGTACCTTGAATATGTCTCGTCCAGGACAGCACCTCTGTCTTTGAAGACAGCATCGTGGCGTCCTTGAGTGTCTCGAATGAGCAGAGGACTCCTGCTGCTTCTATCTCCTTCATAGGACTTGCTGCTGTTCTTCTCCTCCATCTTGATCCTCCTCCTCTGGGTAAGCTCTTGTTTTCAATTCTGCTCTGAAATGTGCTGGCCAAAACAAGACCAAACCACACACGTGGCTGCTGATCAGAGCAGAGGAAAGGCATTGCTGCCTTCTTTTTCTTGACATTATCCTCGAGTTAACCCAGCCAGATGAACACCTTTCAAGCTGGTGCTCAAACGAAAACTCTTTTCCAAAGGACTTTCTCCCCAGTCCTGGATTCCGGCCAGGAGAGGTGCAGACTCTTGACCCTTAAGCAAGGTGGGATATAGAATGGATGCTGGGCTGGGGGTCAGGAGACCCACCTATATTATGGGCTGAGGATGATGATCAAATGAAATAGCCTAGTGAAAAATGCTTTGAAAGCCATAAAGACATCCAAGGCTACCTATTACTGCCATGGAGCTGGTTTATTCTGTCATAAATCCCTTGAGGTCTGCTTGAATTCTGTCTCAGCTTTCCAGAATATCAGCATCCTTCTCAATGGTGCTATTCATGGGATCTCAGAAGAATACTGTGAACCTATTCAGGCTGTTGATAGAGATGTTCCACATGATGGGGTGAAGGGCAAAGCCTATGATGTGTCCTTAGAGGCCTCCCTCCAGGTGACTGGGATCTATTATTCTCTGCTTTGCAAGTTTGGTCATTCAACCAAGGATGAATCTCCTCACCAGTACCACCATCTAATTTCCAAGTATAACGTGAGGGACTTTGCTGGCTGCCTTGCTGAAATCTAGAGTCACTGAGATGTGCAGAATGCGAGTCCTATCAATAAGGGGATGAGATGGTTGGTTATGACTCACTTGATGATGCAGATCAGCTTCTCTCTAAGTGCTCCTCCCCAAACTTGTAATCCCCAGCATTTCATCACAGAGGACAAAACAAGCAAGACTCAGCAACTCCCTGAAGGCACATGGTAAAGGCCGTGGAGAATTGCTGCTCATCTAACTCAGGGTCTCAGTCTCAGCACTACTGACATTTTGGGCTGGATAACTCTTTGCTGGGTTGGGGGGTTGTCCTATGCCTTGTAGGATGTCTAGCAGCATCCTGGCCTCTGCCTGCTAGTAGGTACCAGGCGTGTTCACCTCCAGCTGGGACAATCCAAAGTGTCTCATGACATTGTCAGGTGTCTTTTGGGCTGAGGGGTGAGGGTGGAACTGCCCCTGTTGAGAACCATGGGACTAACTAAAGGAGCAGTGAAGTGAAAGTCACTCAGNACCGTTGACCTGTAAGCTCCAGGAGAGTAGGATTTTGACTTGTGTTCACTGCTCTTCCCTCCAGCTCCTAGGACCACGCTCTCAATGTGTATTTGCTGAATGAACCAGTGACATGGTTTAGAACCTTACCTCTGAAACCCTTCTCTTAGCTCCACCCTGAGCTTGCACACTTTCAAGGCTGGGGGCTTACCACCTGGGATAGTGACTTGCCTGCCATTTAAAAAAAGTATTTATTTATTCTTTTATTTATTCATTAATTTATTTGGCTGCACTTGGTCTTAGTTGTGGCATGTGGAAGCTAGTTTCTTGATCAGGGAACAAACCTGGACCCCCTGCATTGACAGACAGCACAGGGTCTTAGCCATTGGATCACAAGGGAAGTCCCTTGCCAGCCATTTCTGATGGTATAATAAATGGTCAGGAAGTTCCGTCTGCTGAGCTTAAATATTCCCCCTGAATATACACTAGCCTTGCGTCTGCCCTCTGGAGCCACAGGGAGTACCTTGAATATGTCTCGTCCAGGACAGCACCTCTGTCTTTGAAGACAGCATCGTGGCGTCCTTGAGTGTCTCGAATGAGCAGAGGACTCCTGCTGCTTCTATCTCCTTCATAGGACTTGCTGCTGTTCTTCTCCTCCGTCTTGATCCTCCTCCTCTGGGTAAGCTCTTGTTTTCAATTCTGCTCTGAAATGTGCTGGCCAAAACAAGACCAAACCACACACGTGGCTGCTGATCAGAGCAGAGGAAAGGCATTGCTGCCTTCTTTTTCTTGACATTATCCTCGAGTTAACCCAGCCAGATGAACACCTTTCAAGCTGGTGCTCAAACGAAAACTCTTTTCCAAAGGACTTTCTCCCCAGTCCTGGATTCCGGCCAGGAGAGGTGCAGACTCTTGACCCTTAAGCAAGGTGGGATATAGAATGGATGCTGGGCTGGGGGTCAGGAGACCCACCTATATTATGGGCTGAGGATGATGATCAAATGAAATAGCCTAGTGAAAAATGCTTTGAAAGCCATAAAGACATCCAAGGCTACCTATTACTGCCATGGAGCTGGTTTATTCTGTCATAAATCCCTTGAGGTCTGCTTGAATTCTGTCTCAGCTTTCCAGAATATCAGCATCCTTCTCAATGGTGCTATTCATGGGATCTCAGAAGAATACTGTGAACCTATTCAGGCTGTTGATAGAGATGTTCCACATGATGGGGTGAAGGGCAAAGCCTATGATGTGTCCTTAGAGGCCTCCCTCCAGGTGACTGGGATCTATTATTCTCTGCTTTGCAAGTTTGGTCATTCAACCAAGGATGAATCTCCTCACCAGTACCACCATCTAATTTCCAAGTATAACGTGAGGGACTTTGCTGGCTGCCTTGCTGAAATCTAGAGTCACTGAGATGTGCAGAATGCGAGTCCTATCAATAAGGGGATGAGATGGTTGGTTATGACTCACTTGATGATGCAGATCAGCTTCTCTCTAAGTGCTCCTCCCCAAACTTGTAATCCCCAGCATTTCATCACAGAGGACAAAACAAGCAAGACTCAGCAACTCCCTGAAGGCACATGGTAAAGGCCGTGGAGAATTGCTGCTCATCTAACTCAGGGTCTCAGTCTCAGCACTACTGACATTTTGGGCTGGATAACTCTTTGCTGGGTTGGGGGGTTGTCCTATGCCTTGTAGGATGTCTAGCAGCATCCTGGCCTCTGCCTGCTAGTAGGTACCAGGCGTGTTCACCTCCAGCTGGGACAATCCAAAGTGTCTCATGACATTGTCAGGTGTCTTTTGGGCTGAGGGGTGAGGGTGGAACTGCCCCTGTTGAGAACCATGGGACTAACTAAAGGAGCAGTGAAGTGAAAGTCACTCAGCCGCGTCCAACTCTGTGAGTCCATGAACTAGACAGTCCATGGAGCTCCCCAGGCCAGAATACTGGATCGGGTTGCCTTTCTCTCCTCCAGGGGACCTTTCCAAGCCAGGGATCGAACCCAGGTCTCCTGCATTACAGGTGGATTCTTTACCAGCTGAGTCACAATGGAAGCCCAACTAAAGGAGAGAGGGCAGAAATATTTAGAATGATATCAGTGGTACCAACCATCACCATCGTGTTGCCTGAACTTGGCTTCAGAATCACACAGGTTTGCTGTCCTAATTGTGTTTTGCAAAGGTAACTGGTTTTTGAAAAATGTTCATTTATTTAGCTTATTTCTGGCAGTGCTGGGTCTTCGTTGCTGTGTGGACTTTTCTGTAGCTGCGGTGAGTAGGGGCCACTGTCTAGCTGCAGTGCACATCCATGAACTAGACAGTCCATGGAGCTCCCCAGGCCAGAATACTGGATCGGGTTGCCTTTCTCTCCTCCAGGGGACCTTTCCAAGCCAGGGATCGAACCCAGGTCTCCTGCATTACAGGTGGATTCTTTACCAGCTGAGTCACAATGGAAGCCCAACTAAAGGAGAGAGGGCAGAAATATTTAGAATGATATCAGTGGTACCAACCATCACCATCGTGTTGCCTGAACTTGGCTTCAGAATCACACAGGTTTGCTGTCCTAATTGTGTTTTGCAAAGGTAACTGGTTTTTGAAAAATGTTCATTTATTTAGCTTATTTCTGGCAGTGCTGGGTCTTCGTTGCTGTGTGGACTTTTCTGTAGCTGCGGTGAGTAGGGGCCACTGTCTAGCTGCAGTGCACGGGCTTCTTGGCTGCTCTTGCTGTGGAGCGGGCTGTGGGGCACGTGGGCTTCAGCTCTTGCAGCACACAGGCCCCGCAGCATATGGGATCTTCCCCGATTAGGGATCAAACCCGGGTCTCCCTCACCCCCGGGCAGATTCTTTACTACTGAGCTACCGGGGAAGCCCAAAGGTCCGTACTGAAGCAAGTTCGTGTGCTTTGACTTTGCTCTGTCAGCACTGAGGAATGTGGTCCAGAAGCATGTTTGGTGAGTGGGGCAGGGATGGGGGGTGGGAACAAGATTGAGAGGAATACCTGGGGCCCAGATAGCTGGTTAAGTAGGTGGTCCATGTGAGAGCAGCCGGAGTCGGACTTGGAGGAGATGTTGATGGAGTTCCAGGTCTCACTGGTGCGTGACTCCTGTGAAGGAGCTTCGGGACTTTATTACTGTGGTTCGAGGCAACAAAAGCAAGTAAAGGGGGAGCTCTTAAGCTCCTTTGGTTTTAAGTAATCACTCATGCAGGTAGGTTGGTGGTCAGGGGAGGCCGCACAGGTGCTTTGTGCGGAAGTTATTGTTTCCATTAGAAAGAGTAATGATTTTCATATGCCAGCAAGAACAAACCCATGTTATCCCAGGCTGAGAAGGAGAATAGTGGGAAATCTCCAATTTTCCTCAAGTATCTGGTTCACGCCCTGGGAGGCAATAGCCATTGTGCGAGGTGAGTCGAAGCCTGTCATTGCCTGTCAAACAAGAGACAATTCATCATTATTATCTTTATTTTGAAAACGCACTCCCCAAAGGGTCCAGGCTGTGCTATGCTTCTCGAAGGTACACTTCCACTTTAAAGTGTAAGCTGTTTTGAGATGATCTGAGCACAGGAATGCGTCCAGTTACAAAAAATAATTTCCCTCACTTTTCTTGAAATAAAAAACAGCCCAACATGCTTAGGAAATGGGAATTATGGTGGACACTACATTATTTTCTAGATGGATCACCTTACCCACTAGAGTCCTGTCATCCTGTTAATGGTGAAAAATTGTCTATTTGAAGAGAGAATAATTGCTGAGGAACAGAGAGGCCAATTCTTTTTTTTTTTTTTTCAAAAATAGGGGTTTGGCATCAGTTTCCCTTGGACTTTTCAAATGAGGCAGCTGGCACCGCAGCTGGAGAACTTGGTGTTGTCGTTTAGTCACTCAGTTGTGTATGACCTTCTGTGACCTCATGGATTGCAGCATGCCAGGCTTTCCTGTCCTTCACTATCTTCTGGAACTTGCTCAAACTCACGTCCATTGAGTCAGTGATGCCATCCAATCTCTGTCACCCC
This sequence comes from Oreotragus oreotragus, assembly GCA_006410675.1. Lineage (NCBI taxonomy): Eukaryota > Metazoa > Chordata > Mammalia > Artiodactyla > Bovidae > Oreotragus > Oreotragus oreotragus. The sequence goes on along the minus strand of SJYX01017996.1, from coordinate 85,622 downwards.
CTTCTCCTTCTGCCCTCAATCTTTTCCAGCTTCAGGGTCTTTTCTAGTGAGTCGGCTCTTCACATCAGGTGGTCGAAGTATTGGAGCTTCAGCTTCAGCATCAGTCCTTCCAATGAATATTCAGGCCTGATTTCCTTTAGGATTGACTGGTTTGATCTCCTGCAGTCCAAGGGACTCTCAAGAGTCTCCTCCAACACCACAGTTCAAAAGCATCAATTCTTTGGCACTCAGCTTTCTCTCACATTTGTACTTGACTACTGGAAAAACCATCGGAGAAGGCAATGGCACCCCACTCCAGTACTCTTGCCTGGAAAATCCCATGGATGAAGAAGCCTGGTAGGCTGCAGTCCATGGGGTCGCTGAGGGTTGGACACGACTGAGCGACTTCACTTTGACTTTTCACTTTCGTGCATTGGAGAAGGAAATGGCAACCCACTCCGGTGTTCTTGCCCGGAGAATCCCAGGGACAGGGGAGCCTGGTGGGCTGCTCTCTACGGGGTCGCACAGAGTCGGACACGACTGAAGCGACTTAGCAGCAGCAGCAACTGGAAAAACCATAGCTTTGACTATGAGAACTTGGGTGGGAACCCAAAACTGTGTCTAGAAGAGGAGGCAGCTGCCCTGGTCTCGCTTCTGGAATCCACCATGGGGCCTTTCCCGTCAGCTGGGCAGAGCTCACGTGGTCCTGTCCACATGCTAGAATGTCCTTATGTTACCATGGACCTTTCAGAAACATGTGTATTCTATTTTCTTTTTTTTTTTTTTAAGTAAGTCTTTTTATTGTGACATTAAGCATGTACGGAGAAGGAAATGGCAACCCACTCCAGTACTCTTGCCTGGAAAATCCCATGGATGGAGAAGCCTGGTAGGCTGCAGTCCATGGGGTCGCTGAGGGTCGGACACGACTGAGCGACTTCACTTTGACTTTTCACTTTCGTGCATTGGAGAAGGAAATGGCAACCCACTCCGGTGTTCTTGCCCGGAGAATCCCAGGGACAGGGGAGCCTGGTGGGCTGCTGTCTACGGGGTCGCACAGAGTCGGACACGACTGAAGCGACTTAGCAGCAGCAGCAACTGGAAAAACCATAGCTTTGACTATGAGAACTTGGGTGGGAACCCAAAACTGTGTCTAGAAGAGGAGGCAGCTGCCCTGGTCTCGCTTCTGGAATCCATCATGGGGCCTTTCCCGTCAGCTGGGCAGAGCTCACGTGGTCCTGTCCACATGCTAGAATGTCCTTATGTTCCCATGGACCTTTCAGAAACATGTGTATTCTATTTTCTTTTTTTTTTTTTTAAGTAAGTCTTTTTATTGTGACATTAAGCATGTACGGAGAAGGAAATGGCAACCCACTCCAGTACTCTTGCCTGGAAAATCCCATGGATGGAGAAGCCTGGTAGGCTGCAGTCCATGGGGTCGCTGAGGGTCGGACACGACTGAGCGACTTCACTTTGACTTTTCACTTTCGTGCATTGGAGAAGGAAATGGCAACCCACTCCGGTGTTCTTGCCCGGAGAATCCCAGGGACAGGGGAGCCTGGTGGGCTGCTGTCTACGGGGTCGCACAGAGTCGGACACGACTGAAGCGACTTAGCAGCAGCAGCAAGCATGTACACAAAAAAGGGTGCCAGACAAAACTGCAGGTCGGTGAGAGTGTGGAAAGCATCTATTTCAAGAATATATGTGCCAGCACCTCAGAAGCCCACTCCTCTCGCCACCCCCTCCTTAAAGGCAACTGCTACTCTGATTTCTAACCCTATAATTTAGTTTTGTCTGTTTTCTCGGTTTTTTGAGCTTAAAACGTTTTAAACCTACACAGAAGTTGCAAAAGGGATGTAATGAGTACCTGTCCACTCTTCACCTCGAAGAATCGATTGTAGTCATTTTGCCTCATCTGCTTTCTCTCCCCCGAGGAATTCTTAGATGCCAGCCTTGGAGCCAGGCTTCTGTGTTGTCAGGTTACCCTCAGGTCAGTTTTCCACACAGGAGCTTGACGGGAGCTCAATGCCCACTTGAGGCTCCTGGTGGAGTGAAGAGGGTGGGGCCATCCAGGAGTCCAGGCTCAGTTATCTGGGAAAAATGACCAGTCTACCCATCACTGAATTAATTCATTAAGCTCTCCCTCCCTCTCTCTTCCTTCCTCGTCTCCTTTCTTCCTTTCAGCAGATACTTTCTGACCACAGTATGGGTACAAGGTAGGCGAGAAGGGTCTGATCTTTGCCTTCATGGTTCTTACCTACTGTGTAGGGTGTGAGGGGGAAGCCTGATCAGTATACAGAAGGTGAGAGAAAATGTCTTACAGGGAGTTCATGTTGGTTAGGAAGAGGGCCAGCCCAGTCTATCAGGGTCAGGGCAGCTTCCTGCAGGCAGAGGCCTCAAGACAGAAGGATGAAACTGCTTTGGAATGAGTTGTGTCCCCCAAATTCATATGTTGAACCCCTGACTTACAGTGTATTTGGAGATCAGCCTTTTGGGAGGGGGTAATTGGTTGTTTGGTTCAATCCCAGGCACAGACGGTAAAGACTCTGCTTTCAAACCTGGGTTTGATCCCTGGGTTGGGAAGATCCTCTGGAGAAGGGAATAACAACCCACTCCAGTATTCTTGCCTGGGAAATCCCACGGACAGAGGAACATCGAAGGTTGCTGCCCATGGGATTGCAAAGAGCTGGACATGACTGAGCGACTAATTAGGGTTAGATGAGGTCCTGAGGGTGGGGTCTTCAAGATGGGATTAGTGCCTTTATCTTTTACTTAAAGAAATGTTTGTATTTATTTATTTGGGTGCTCTGGGTCTTAGTTGTGATGAGCAGGATCTTTCAGTTGGGTTATGTGGGATCGAGTTCCCTGACCAGGGTTCGTACCCGAGTCCCCTGTATTGGGAGCACAGAGTCTTAGCCATGGGACCACGAGGGAAGTGTAAGAAGAGGAGAAGACCAGAGTACACTCTCGCTACCACGTGAAGACTCGGGGAGAAGGTGGCAGGTCAGGAAGGGGGCTTCACCAGACGCCAAAGCCTGCCACATCCTGATCTTGAACTTCTCAGGCTTCAGAACTGTGATAAAGTTAATTTATGTTGTTTAAGCCACTCAATCTAGGATATTTTGTTCTGGCAGGCAGAGCAGTCTGAGACTGACAGCATGAGGCGATGTTTCCATTCAGGCTAGTTGGAGCCCGGTGTACTCAGTGTTGTAAGCTATTCCGACAAGTGCACTGAGCACTCAACACACACTGCTGTTCACAGAATCCACGCAACTGGACACTGGGGCAGGACGAGGGTGCATCCTTGGTGGACTGGCAGCTGTCAGAACTGGCTGAGCAGGGGATGGAGTAGACCAGACAGGCCGGGGAGTGTGATGGAGGAGGAAAAAGCATTCACAGAGGAGAAGGCTTTCTTGGGAGGCCAAGGAAAGTTAGAGGGATCGTGACTGAGGCTGGCTGAAGCATTTGGAGGATGGAGAAGGGAAGATGGCATGCCAGCATGTGTTCTGGGCTTAGCTAAACTTGGAGAAAAACTGGGAATTGCTTCTTAGACCCTCCTACAGTATTTGGGCTTGGAAATTTTCCAGATTTAAATCCAGTCTTGCTGTGGACAATGGGATATTTTCAGATTCTCCTAACTCTGTCCTTAACACCCTGGATAGTAAGATCGGTAAGCAAAGAGATTTTTAAGAATCGACTTTACTTTCCCCCATTATAGACTAATATGTGCTTGTTACAGAAAATTTAGAATGTATAGAAAGTAGAAAAAAAAGTGGTTGTGTTTTACTGAAGTGTGGCATTAGTTTCTAGAAATTTTAAGTGGAAGATGGCAGGTTTTATTCCTTTTATTGCTTATTTGATGAATTCTGCTGCTGCTGCTGCTGCTGCTAAGTCACTTCAGTCGTGTCTGACTCTGTGTGACCCCATAGACGGCAGCCCACCAGGCTCCCCCATCCCTGGGATTCTCCAGGCAAGAATACTGGAGTGGGTTGCCATTTCCTTCTCCAATGCATGAAAGAGAAAAGTGAAAGTGAAGTCGCTCAGTCTGTCCGACTGTTAGCGACCCCATGGACTGCAGCCCACCAGGCTCCTCCGTCCATTGGATTTTCCAGGCAAGAGTACTGGGGTGGGGTGCCATTGCCTTCCCCGTGAATTCTGCTTCCTCCCCCCAAATAACAAGCCTGTTAGTCCTTTCAGAATTACCCTGAGACCCAGGCATAGAAAATTAGCTTAGTAATTACAAGAAAAATGATACAGCTGAGAAGAAGCTCGCTCATCCCTATGGCAAGCTTAGGAACACAGCTGACAGTGAAAATGATGACCTTCTACGAAACGCTGAGCTGGGTGAGATCTCTCGGGGCCACGTCTGGCCCTGGGCAGTGATCGTGACTCAGCTCAGATCACCCACCTCGGAGGCCCGTCTGCACCTGGCACAGCTGAGCTCAGCTCCAGTGTGGAGGGCGGAAGTCTGGCTCCATCTGAGCTGCACGGCTTCTCTTTCCTCCCTCTCCACATCCACATTTCTGTGATTTCTCCTCCAAGTTCTTCATGAAATCAAACATTGGAAATGTCTAATTTTTAGTTTTTTTTTTTTTCTCCCTGGTTGGAGGATGTACTTATTTACTTTGGTTTCATTCCGTTTTGCCTAGAGAAGGATTTGCAGTGTCTTGTGTAAAATTTACTTTTCAACAAAGCTGCCAGATGAAAGTAAAAACTGAAAAAAAAAAACAGTATTCCTAACATTATTGTAATTGGCTTTTCATTTAGCTATGAGTAGGAGGGAGCGGGAGTAGCTGGGAGCTACAAGGAGTAGCTACAAGTGCCCTGGGAGCGGGAGGGAAAGATGACAGATGTATGATTGTTTATCTGGATGGATATAGACCAGCTCTGAGCAGAGGGCAATTCTGTCATCACTACATCCTTCCACGGGTGGTCATAGCCGCTTTTACTTGAGGGACGTTAGCCAAGAGAAGGGCCGTGCTGGACCTCACATGGCTTAGAGCACATGCATATTTCTTAATGTTGTTGTTCAGTTACTCAGTTGTGTTCAACTCTTTGCAACCCTGTGGACCGCAGCGTGCAGGCTTCCCTATCTTTCACTGTCTTCCAGAGTTTGTTCAGATTCATGTCCATTGAGTTGGTGATGGTTTCTAACCACCTCATTCTCTTCTCTGCCACCCTCTTCTCCTCCTGTCCTCAGTATTTCCCAGTGTCAGGGTCTTTTCTGATGAGTTGGCTGTTTGCATTAGGTGGCCAAAGTATTGGAGCTTCAGCATCAGCATCAGTCCTTCCAATGAATATAGGGTTGATTTTCTTAAGGATTGACTGGTTTGATCTCCTTGCAGTCCAAGGGACTCTCAACAGTCTTCTCTAACACCACAGTCCAAAAGCATTAATTCTTTGGTGCTCAGCCTTCTTTGTGGTCGAACTGTCACATCCATACATGACTACTGGAAAAACGATAGCTTGACTGTATGGGTCTTTGTTGGCAAAATGAGGTCTCTACTTTTTAATACGTTGTCTTGGTTTGTGATAAAGTTCAGTGCTGTAAAGAACAATATTGCATAGGAACCTGGAATGTTAAGTGCTTCCTGTAACCATCTCTTAATGAGCTGCAGCCTAAGAGAGCAGGACTTGGGGAATGAGGGGTGTGAAAACAGGCACTCCTACTAGGGACCAGTGTGTTGAGCGCTCATGGTGAGTAGCCGTGTGCTAGATGTGCTGATGGAGCTTCCAGTCCAGTTGGAGAGATGGACCGCACTCCTAGGTCTTTCACTTGTCAAGACGAGGGTATTCCCAATTCCCACCAGAGGAACTAGTTCAAACTCCTTAGGACTCCTTTCATGGTCCTGATGTTTGAGACTCAGTGTATCTTCCTGCTTTCAGCTCTAATCTGCCTCCTTCTCGCCCCATCCTTCACCTGTCAGGCAAAGTGATCTTGGCAACTGCTTGGGATTGTCCCACAAGTTGCTGTTCTAGGGTTGGGTGGCAGCGAGCAGCTGACAGGGTCTCAGTGATCATCCTGCTGTGGGAAGCCCCTGGCAGGAAATAAGAGGAGCCTTTCGGGTGCAAGTCTCCTGCCTGGCTCGCCAGAATTTATTACCAGCCAGAGCTAGAACCAAACTCAGGTTTGGTTGCTAGTCACCCAGAAGTCAATGATCAAGAGATAACAGTTGGTGGAAAAGGAAAGATGCATTAGTCGGGAAGCAGGAAACCTGGGGAGATGCTTTCTGGAACACTAATCCCCAGGTTTCTGGCTTCTTGAATAAAGCATCTTTCTTTTTTCCACCAACCCTTATCTCTTGAACATTGACCTTTTGGTAACTAGCAACCAAACCTGAGTTCAATTCTGGCTCTGGCTGGTGACACTTGAGGCCTCCTGCTGGTTCTGTCCTTCTGCCCTGGGATGCCCAGCCCTGCATCCTTGAAGAAGTCCCCTTGGTGGGCTCCCAGATTCCTGGTGCTGCCCTTACAGCGCCAGTGCCTGCAGTGGCTCTGTGCTTGTCCACTGCCCCTTTACCAGGTTGTAAACTCCACAATGAGGGAGGCTGTGGCTCTTTGTACTTGTTTTCCTTCCCCCAGGCTTTTGCACTTAAAAGGCACTTAGTGATTGTTAACTGAGTTGACCCACAAAGCAACTAGAATTTGTAAGACCTGAAAAACAGCATCCCACACAATTAGTGCACAAAGTTCTGAGTGCAGACAGACACTCAGAGTGGACAATAGGGGCGGGGGGTGGGGCTCCTCATTCAAGAGGAGGAAAGGAGGGCTTTGAAAGGGAAGACTTTAAAAGTAGAGCCCACTTCTGTCTGTGCCTTTTGCTGGCACAGTGATGGAGGGTCAACCTTGTGGTCAGTGCCATCTGGGGCACCCTGGTTGGGAGGAGGAAGGTGCAAAGGGAGCCAGCCTCTTAAGGAACTTTTAATTCCTCTCTGGGACCTCAGATTTATTCCAGTGAGATCCTTCTAGAGCCCAGCATGGGGGAATAAGATAAACGCCAGGTGAGTCATGCAGAGAAACAGCACAGAAATGAGGGGAGGTGAAGGGAGCTCTGAGCTGGAACTGTCGGCAGAGGCGGGAGGGGGCCTGATGGTGACAGGAGGGTGGTGGTGGGGACAGGCAGACACAGCCCTTGCACAGAACACTTGCTGAATAAAACTTCAGTGGCTTGTTGGTTTCTTGTTTTGGTTTCTTGTTGACATGAACAGGATCTTAGGGAGAATCTGGACAGGCCAGGGATGAACTTGGCTCCGTGTGGGGCAGGAGACCTGCCCTCATCAGCTGGAAGGTCCCTGGAAAAGCGAGGAGCTGGGCCTGGCCAGGAGGGCATGTTCTAACCCTGTATCAACATCAAATGGGTAGAATCTTTACAAGATGATGGCTTCATCTGGACTGTTTAAATTTCCTAAGGCGTTGGGACCCCTTACAAGTGGCTCTGAAAGGAATTGCATTGCTAATAAATGCAAACTGTAAAATATTCATTTAAGATGATTATTTCATATTACTGAGTAAATGTAGAGAGAATTAACTTCCTGCTCACTTAGGGCAGAATCCATGACTATCTGAGCTGTTTAGTGAATGAAATATTTAACCTAATTTATATGCTTTAAGTGACCTAAAGATAAACGTTATGGTTTAGTGCTGAAGATGAGACTGAGGGAAATAAACAGATGCTTCAGGCCTCCTGTCAGTTTTCCTGGGAGAGGAGCCCTTGGGAGGCTGGCACCTGTCTACCCCTCACCAGAGGTCAGCAGGGGCCGCTTATCCCCTGGCCCTGGGCAAGGGAGCCGGAGTCACTTCCCCTTCATTGCGGATCTGCCTTTTCTCCAGTGGTGGCCGTGCACAGGTGGGAGGGAGCAAGGAAGCTGGCAGGTCACTTTGGGCTGTGTAACCTTTGTCAAGGTCACCCTTTATTGAGTCTCAACCTCCCCATCTTCAACCTGGCGTGACAATTCTTATTCCTCAGGGAGGTGTGGGGGTTCAACGGCATAACTTGGATCCAATCCCCAGCCCGCAGACGGCAGTGCAGGTGGCAGAGGCCCTCGGAGCTCTCAGGGTAGTGTAGGGACAGGCGATTCTAGTGGAAGTAAGAGTTCCAGGAATTTCTGCTGTGTCTGTCTTGGCTGGCTTTGCCTTTTTCCTCTTGCTCCCTTTTCTTTCTGCTTTTCTCTCCCCTAGTTCAGCACTGGTCCAGCTGGTGGAAAGAGACAGGGCTTGGCCAGGACTGGGGAGGGAATCTTCCTATTTTCCCTGTCACCTTGGAGCTGCTCAGGAGCCCAGGCAGCTATGGGGTTGGGCCAGGCCTGCTTCCCCAGGGCCTGGTGGGATAGGAGATGTGGGGGCTGGAGGGGGCTTGCGTGGGAGGAAGCTGGAAGCTCTGGTGGCCTCTTTGGGGCAGCCTGGTTAGTCTGCAGAAAGAACCAGAGCTTGCACCTTGGCCAAGGTGTAGATGCCTGCAGAGGGCGGCTTCTGCTAGCCAGTCCTTAATTTTGGGGGAAAGTTCTAGCCCCAAACACCCCAACTGCTGTCCTGTAGCATTCATACACAGCCTCCTGGTTTGGGGCCTGCTGTCATGTGTGGGCACACTAGCTACTGACTTCTGTCTTACCGTGTCGCTGCAGAAGGAATCCACCACAGGTTTCGTGGGTTCTTGGTAATGTTTGGCTTGAATTGGTGGTTAGACATTCCAGTGTGGATTGTGTTATTTTGCCGTGAAAGCTCTTCAGGTGCTCCAGCAACCCTCAAACTCAGCCTCTGGACTACTTCCTGTTTCTCGCACTGTCTCCAGCCCCTTCCGCATGCTTTCCATTCTGCAGATACCGGGGTCCTTCCTCAATATGACACTCAGGTCTCAGCTCCAGTCTCCTCAAGGGGCAACCCCTGATCACTCTGTTTAAATAAGCCCCTCCCCAACCCCTGTCTCCAGGCTGGCTTGTTCCTTTCAGGGCATTTATTATGGTCTGTAGCTATTTTAGGGCTTTCCAGGTGGCTCAGTGATAAAGAACCCACCTGACAATGGAGGAGACACAGGAGACGTGGGTTCAATCCCTGGGTCACAAGATCCCTTAAAGAAGGAAATGGCAATCCACTCCAATATTCTTGCCTGGAGAATCCCATGAACCCAGAAGCCTGGCAGGCTACAGCTCATGTGGGTCGCAAAGAGTTGGATACCACTGAGCACACATTCATGTAGTTATTTTATTGTTTCATTCCTTTCCTTTTTGGTCCATTCAACCTGGGAATGTAAGCTCCACCCATCCTAAAAATATGTGTTATCCAAGACCTCCTTCCCAACAGTTACCCTTCCTCCCAGTTTCCTGAGGTCCTTGGGGCTAAGACCTGTTGATGTCTGGGGCCTCTTCTGACCCCTCTCTTGTTTCTCAATTCACCATTCACACTCTTTCTGACTCTGCCCCTTTCTCACCGCATTGTTCTTACTTGGCAAATCCAGAGCCCGAAGTAAATCAGTTCCCTCCTGCTCCTCTCCAGGCTGGCCTGGCAGTCCCAAGACCCTGCCCAGGGGTGCCCGTGGTCCCCTGTCTGCGCTCCACGGTGACACGCACCTGCTCCCTCTCCTCCTTCCTCAGCACATCTCCTGGCCTCTCCTGGCTGAAGACCTTGCTCATCAGACACCATCAGCGAGAACTTCCTCAGGCTCCTCCTGCCAAACCCGAGCTCCTGCACCTGTGCACCCCGCGGCCTTCTTCTCGTCGCCAGGAGGTCTTGGCTCAGTCCTCACTGTTCTCTGCCTCCCTCCCAAGCAGCTATTTTCTCTCTTTCCTGGAGCCTCCCATCAGCATACAAACATTCCATGATTCCTCCCATCTTAAAAATATCCCTCTCGATGTGGAGAAATTGGAACCCTTGTGCATGGCTGGTGGGGACATAAAGTGGGGCAGCTGCTATGGAAAACAGCATGACTCTTCCTTAAAAAATTAAAATAGAGTTACCATATGATCCTGTAATTCCACTTCTGGGGGCAGACGTGAAAGAACTGAAAGCAGAGTCTCAAATTTATCTGTACAGCCGTGTTCTCAGCAGCATTGTTCACATTAACCAGAAGGTGGGAAAAACACAAAGACCCATCAAGGGATGAAGGGATAAATCAAATGTGGTAGGTCCATACAGTGGAATATCATTCAGCCTTAAAAAGGAATACAGTTCTGATACCTGCCGCAACATGAATGAACCTTGTAGGCACCATCCTCAGTGAAATAAACCAGCCCCCGAAAGGACGAGTACTCTATGATTCCTCTTGTATGGATTACTTTCAGTTCCATTCAGTCGCTCAATCGTGTCCAACTCTGTGACCCCGTGGATTCTAGAGCAGTCAAAATTCACAGAGACCGAAAGTAGAAGAGGGGGTGCCAGGGCCTCAGGGGGAGGCGGGGTTGGTGTTTAATGGGGACAGAGTTTCAGTTTTACGAGATGCAGAGTTCTGGAGATGGATGGGGTGATGGTCGCACAACCACGTGAATGTATTAAACAAGACTGAACTCTACACTTTGAATGATTAAGAGGGTAAAGTGTGTGTTACGTGTATTTTATTATAATTAAGAATTTTAAAAAAAGTCATCCACAGAAGCTTGGAAAGTTTAGAGAGTTGTGAAGAAGGAAATTGAAATACATGTTCCCTCTCTTGACCCCACTCCCCTCCAGCTACCACTCATCTCTCCTCTTTGCTAGTGATGACTGGGGAGAGTCCCTGCCCCAGAGGGCCAGCTGGTCCCTGTTCTCTGCCTCCCGCCCGGCTCTCCCCCAAAGCCATGCTCTCAAGGCCCTCGGTGGCCTCCACGTTGCCCTGTGGTTTCTTCTCCATCACTTCCTTCGCACCCACAGCACTGGGCTCTCCCCACCTTGTTCCCTTCTCCCAGTGCCTGGCTGCCCCCGGGACATGCGTGGCTTCCACTCACCTCTTGTCACCTCTTGGGGCTTCTTCTCCTTGCTTCCCTTGCCAACTCCTCCTCACCTTCCCTGTTGTAAATCTTGTAGTGCTCCAGGCTTGCCCTTGGAGTCCCTTGCTTACTACTCACACCCACTTTTACGCTTCTGAATATCACCGCAACCGAGTGTCCATGGGCTGGACTCCAGCCTCACCAGGCCAGTGCTTTTCTGATGTCTCCATTTGTCGACGGTCCAAAACCCAACTCTGACTTCTCCCCAAACCTGTGATTCTCCCTCTTGTCTCAGTTCATGCCAGCTTCATCCTTCTGGTGTCTTGGGCCGAAAGCTTGGGGACATTTCTGAATCCTCTCTCTGTCTTCACACCCAGCCCATCAACAAGCCTGCTGGCTCTGCCTTGCAAAGCATCTTCTGTCTCCCGCCTTCTGATACACGTGCGTGGCCAGCATCTGGCGCTTGGGTGGTCACGGCGGCCTTCCTGCTGTCTTCGGCCCTTGTCTTTCCTCAGACTGTCCTGCCCCAGCAGCCAGAACGATTGTGCTAAGATGAACGTCACTGTGCACTTACAGCCCCCAGTGACTCCTGGCTCACCCAGAGTAAGGGGCTTTGTTCTGGATACCTTTCGCTGATGCCCGGGGCCCTGTTTGCCTCACTCCGCCACTCACCTCCTTCACTTCCGTTCTTGCTCCGCCCCCTCCTGCCCTCTGCTCTAGCCACAGCAGCCTGTGTGTTCACTCCTTCTGGTTCAGGGGCCGCGCGGTCTCAGCTGTTTGCGTTTGCCCTTCTTTCTGTTCCTCCTTCTGGAAGGAGGCACTCTTCCCTCTTCCTGTGCTGCCAGCTCCCGCCATGCACGTCCTAGAGATGCTGAGCGTTTTTTCATGTGCTGCGTGGCCCTTTGCACATCCGCTTTGGAGAAAAGTCTATTCAAGTCCTCTGCTCATTTTTTGAGTCGGGTCGTTTGGTTGTTTTTTGGTTGTTGAGTTGGGGGAGGTTTTACGTGAGCCTGGTTTGCCTGTGAGGCCTAAAGAAGCTGCATTTTACCTGAGGAATGGAAGCTTCTGAGCAGAAGCGTGAGATGATCAGACTTGTGCTCTGGAATGTTCACCCGGGCGGTGGTACAGGATGCACCAGGCCGGAGGGAGACCCAGGCTGAGTTGGGTGTTAGGTGATGGATGGGGAAAGCCCTGCTGAAGGCAGGGAGATGGCGAAGGGAGGACCACAGCTAGGGCCACTGCCCAGATAGTGTGTCACCAGGCCTGGTGGCGTGTAGGGGAAAGCCGAGAGGAAGTCTTTCTGGAGCCCTTGTGCTCCTCCCCGTGATGAAGGGATCCCAGAGGCATCACAGTGATGCTTGCGGAATACCTTTCCCTCAAGTGAGCCATCAGGACGCAATAGCTTGGCTGCCTCATCTTGCTCATTCACGGTGACCCCACCAGCTAGGCCTGGCTGTCCTCACCTCAGCGTAGGTGATCAGGTGGGGCTCAGGGGCGTTCTGCTCCTGGAGTCAGATTGGAGCCAGGAGTTGAACCTGGGGGTGCTGACTTGTCGCCTCCCTGGTGTGGATGGGGCCCTTCAGTGTCTGTGGGCTCCTGGTGTTCCTGGTGGCAAGGCCAGGGGTGCTGGTGCCATCTCAGCTTCCAGGAGCTGGTGGAATTTTCCGTCATGAGCTGCCTGCACATTCCAGGCCCAGAGCACCCCATCACCCCGCCCTTCCTTAAGCCCAGACCACAGATGGCCAGCTGACACCAGCCTCCAAAGTCAAAGGCAAGGAGGCCTGGCTGTGCAGCTGCCGCCAGAGGGGAGGCCGTGATCTTGGACTATACAAACCCAGTGCATTTGCTCATCCTAAAAATACAGTGCTTAAAATAGACCGGCCCACATGGGAGGGGGAGCCCGCCCCTGGTGCAGGCTCTGTGGGGCTGCTGTACTGGGGGGCTGGAGCCTGCTGGGGCATTGTGTGTGCTGGGGATGGGGGCTCATGCTCTATTCCATGGTCTCCTGTTCTGGCCCCATCCTTGCTCTTAAAACCCCAGCAGGAGCTGGGTGTTTGCACAGATGGAAATCAGAACTGAAGCAGAGCCTTGGGCTAGACCTTGGAAAAGCTACAAACAACAGTTTGTGTTTTGGGTGTGAGGCTATAAATAGCCCAGGAGGCCTGAGGCGGGGTGGAGGTGCAGTCAACTGTGAAGAAGCTGGAGACAGGCTCCTTTTCCCCGGGAATCCCAACGCCCGCTAGAAATGTGATCTCATCCCCACTCCCCGAGCCAGCTTGCCCCATTAAGCACCACAGAGACAGAGCGGGTGGCTGCGGGGACCCACCCTTTGGTAACTAAAGTCCAGACTGACTGCAGGTTGAAATATGCTCCCGTGTGAATGTGGCAGGACACTGTGTGAGCACAGGCCCTGGCCTCCCAGCCTCGAATTATTTCTGGTAACTCAACATTTGAGTCGGTTCCAAAAAGGAGCCATCTTCTCTTTAGTGCCTCCTCCAGGCTCCCCATCATCAGTGGGACTGGGTGGAGTTGGATGAGCCTAATATTCTGTGCGCGATCTGGGACCTGGGGAAGCTGGGCCTCTGGGGCTCCTGTCTGGATTCTTAACCTGTGACTGTGGACAGTCTACCACTTTTGAGTGTCCAGGGTTGAGTCAGGGAGTTGAGCAGTGTCTGAAAATTGTTTGCATAACTCCATCCCTAAATGTCTTTTTATAGAGAAAGAGCATGGAGCTTTTCTTCCAGATTTTTAGAGGCTCCCTGACTCACCAGCCACAGATTCAATGAACTGTAGGTTTTCTGCCAGCCTGATCATCTCTGGCCCTATGATTCCAAATCAAGAAATGCTGAAGGTGACAGGAGCATGCTCCCTCTCAGAGCAGAGGCAAAGCATTTGGAAGTCTCCACTCCCAGTGCTGCAGCAGGTTTTGCTGGATGAACCAGCATCTCGGAATCGTCAAGATTTCGAATCTTCAGAGGCTCTCATCTCTGGCTCGGGGAGCCGTTGTCATCACCACACAGTGACCATTTCGTTGGACTGAGTGGAGACAGTTAAATGCAGTTTATCCTCTGCCAGTGCCAAACTGTCCCAGCAGCACCTCCGCCTGGCTTGTCCTTTGTTCCAAGAGAGCGTTCTCTGCTCCCCAAGTCCTGATCCTGCCACCCTGCAGACTCTGATCAGAGGCTTCTGACAGGGCCGCAGCCAGACATGGTTTGCCTCTCCTCTGAGTGCACATCCTGTTTTGCGTTTTCAATTAAAATTTTTTTATTTTTGTTTTTTAAAGTTATTTTTTCATAGAAATAGTGTTTGAAAAACAATTTTGTTCAAATTGTGAAAGTGAAAGTGAAAGCCATTCAGTCCTGTCAGACTCTTTGCAACCCAATGGACTATACAGTTCATGGAATTCTCCAGGCCAGGATACTGGAAGGGGGTAGCCTTTCCCTTCTCCAAGGGATCTTCTCAACCCAGGGATCAAACCCAGGTCTCCTGCATTGCAGGTGAATTCTTTACCAGCTGAGCCACAAAGGAAGCCCAAGAATACTGGAGTGAGTAGCCTATCCCTTCTCCAGTGGATCTTCCTGACCCAGGAATTGAACTGGGATACTCCTGCATTGCAGGCAGATTCTTTACCAACTGAGCTATCAGGGAAGCCCCAGATAAGGAAATGGCAGCCCACTCCAGTATTCCTGCCTGGAGAATTCCATGGACAGAGACGCCTGGGGCTACAATCCATGGGGTGGCAAGGAGTCAGACACAATTGAGTGACTAACACACACACACACACACACACACACACATTTATTTATTTATTGGTTGTGCTGAGTCTTCGTTGTTGCTCATGGACCTTTTCTAGTTATGGCAAGGGGGGTATTCCCTAGTTGCGGTGTGCAGGCTTGTTGCGGTCGCTTCTCTTGTTGCAGAGCATAGGCTCTAGGCTTGTGGGCTCAGTAACTGTGGAGCATGGGCTTAGGTGCTCCGTAGTATGGGGGACCTTCCTGGACCAGGGATCGAACCTTTGTCTACTGCATTGGAAGATGGATTCTTAACCACTGGATCACTACGGAGGTCCCCAAAAATTTATTTTTGAAGTGTCATCCTGTAAAATTGACTCTTTTGGGAGTGTGTGGTTCTATGAACTTTAACTCATGTGAACACCACTACAGTCAGCGTATGAAACATCTCTATCCCCCGCAGGCCCCTGGTACTGCCCCTTTTGTACCCTGTCCTGCTCCTTCCCTAAGCCCGAGGTCACTGACTGCGCTGCCCTCTGTCCCAGCATCTAGTCCTCATGGAAAGGTCATGTAGAGGCTGCCTCTTCCCAGCCCGATGCATTTGACATTCATCCAAGTCATGTGTCTCCTTGTGGTGACTGGGTATACAAATCCATTACCACAGCACATTTGCACCTTCTCCTGGTGAATTTTACCTTCTTTTGTCCATGTCCTGTGTCGCTAGAGCAGGCGGCAGGGTCAGCAACTCATTCATTTTTACAGCCTTCCGAGTGCTGTGCAAATATTAGGAACTTGGTTGTAGAATGGATGAATGAATGAACCTTAGCACATGTCATGGAAGTGAAATTCATTTTATAGAACTTTGGTATTTCCTCTGCCTACAAAGTTCTCTAATAAACCTAATCTTCAATTTCCTGAATTTAAAACAATTAACCTTCCCCTACTTTAAGGAAAGATATACCCGTTTGAATGCACAGTTCCAAAGAATAGCAAGGAGAGATAAGAAAGCCTTTCTCAATGATCAGTGCAAAGAAATAGAGGAAAACAATAGAATGGGAAAGACTAGAGATCTCTTCAAGAAAATTAAAGGTACCAAGGGAACATTTCATGCAAAGATGCGCTCAATAAAGCACAGAAATGGTATGGATCTAACAGAAGCAGAAGATATTAAGAAGAGGTGGCAAGAATACACAGGAAAACTATACAAAAAAGAATTATCTTCACAACCCAGATAATCACGATGGTGTGATCACTCACCTAAAGCCAGACATCATCCTGGAATGTGAAGTCAAGTGGGCCTTAGGAAGCATGACTATGAACAAAGCTAGTGGAGGTGATGGAATTCCATTTGAGTTATTTCAAATCATAAAAGATGATGCTGTGAAAGTGTTGCACTCAATATGCCAGCAAATTTGAAAACTCAGCAGTGGCCAGAGGACTGGAAAAGGTCAGTTTTCATTCCATTCCCAAAGAAAGGCAATGCTAAAGAATGCTCAAACTACTGCACAACTGCACTCATCTCACACGCTAGCAAAGTAGTGCTCAAAATTCTCCAAGCCAGGCTTCAGCAATACGTGAACCGTGAACTTCCAGATTTTCAAGTTGGATTTAGAAAAGGCAGAGNTGAAAGGACTGATGCTGAAGCTGAAACTCCAATACTTTGGCCACCTGATGCAAAGAACTGACTCATTGGAAAAGACCCTGATGCTGGGAAAGTTTGAAGGCAGGAGAAGGGGACAACAGAGGATGAGATGGTTGGATGGCATCACCAACTTGATGGACATGGGTTTGAGTAAACTCTGGGAGTCAGTGATGGACAGGGAGGCCTGGAGTGCTCCAGTCCATGGGGTCGCAAAGAGTCAGACACAACTGAGCAACTGAACTGAACGGAACTTTGCCAGTGGCTCAGCAGTAAAGAATCCACTTGTAGTGCAGGAGACACAGGAGAAATGGGTTCCATCCCTGGGTCCGGAAGATCCCCTGGAAGAGGAAATGCCTATCCACTCCCGTATTCTTGCCTGGAGAATCCCATGGACAGTGGAACCTGGTGGGCTACAGTCCATGGGGTCACAAGAGTTGGATGTGACTAAGCACACTTCCCTGGTAGCTCAGCTGGTAAAGAATCTGCCTGCAATGGATGAGACCCTGGTTTGATTCAGGTTTGGGTCAGGAAGATCTACTGGAGAGAACTAGGCTACCTACTCCAGTATTCTTGGGCTTCTCTGGTGGCTCAGATGGAAAAGAATCTGCCTGCAATGTGGGAGGCCTGGGTTCAATCCCTGGCTTGGGAAGATCTCCTGGAGAAGGGAATGTCTGCCCACTCCAGTATTCTGACCTGGAGAATTCCATGAACAGAGGAACCCGGCAGGCTACAGTCCATGGGATCGCCAAAAGTTGAACACGACTGAGCAACTTTCATTTTCAAGCACACATGCACACATAATCTGTTGGTAGGACATACAGGAGGAAAGAAATCTAAGTAGCCTGATGACAGGATGTCTTTACAGCTACCTGTCCACCTTTCTGGAGTACCCGGCAGGCTACAGTCCATGGGATCGCCAAAAGTTGAACACGACTGAGCAACTTTCATTTTCAAGCACACATGCACACATAATCTGTTGGTAGGACATACAGGAGGAAAGAAATCTAAGTAGCCTGATGACAGGATGTCTTTACAGCTACCTGTCCACCTTTCTGGAGTAGGCAATGGCAACCCACTCCAGTACTCTTGCTGGGAAGGTTCCATGGATGGAGGAGCCTGGTAGGCTGCAGTCCACGGGATCACTAGGAGTCGGACATGACTTCACTTTCACTTTTCACTTTCATGCATTGGAGAAGGAAATGGCAACCCACTCCCAGGGACAGGAGAGCTGGGTGGGCTGCCGTCTATGGGGTTGCACAGAGTCGGACACGACTGAAGTGACTTAGCAGCAGCAGCAGCAGTCCACATTTTTGTCTCTATTTTAGGGAGCAAGTACCTTCCAGGCTGTGTCATAGGATCTGTAACCATCCTTCCCATCTCTTAAGGCTCATTGTCAATAATCTTCAGCAACTCAAGTACAGGAGAAGAAGGCCACACTCTTGGAAGCTCCAGAACAGGCCTGAATCTGAGCTGTGTCCCTCCTCTGAACCTCTGGGAAGGAGGCTCCGAATGAGACCCCTGGATGTGGTTGGGCTTGGGCTCCGCTGGTCTCTGCTGTGTGACCTTGCTTAGGTTGCTTCCCCTCTCTGGTCTTTGTTTTCTTTTCTTTATTTTGTACACATGTGTTAAATGATGAAACTGCAACAGATGATTTCTGTGGTCTCTTCGGTCTCTGAAACAGCATGATTTTGGGACTACATGACATGAATGCCACACTCATGCATATAAACACAAACATAGAGGAGGGTTTTCTAACGAAGGAGCATTGGTTCTTTGTGAAATGTAGACTTCCTGCTTATTCCTGAATATCCTCACTTAGCAAGTGTTTATTAGGTGTAGGTTTGACTTTGAGAGTTTTAGTGTCAGCAGAAGTTGGAAAAACTGATGTCTTTGTGCTGTGCTGTGCTTAGTCGTTCAGTTATGTCCAACTCTTCTCGACCCCATGGACTGTAGCCCGCCAGGCTCCTCTGTCCATGGTGAATCTCCAGGCAAGAATACTGGAGTGGGTTGCCATGCCCTCCTCCAGGGGATCTTCCCAACCCAGGGATAGAACCCTCTTGCATTGCGGGTAAATTCTTTACCATCTGAGCCATGAAGGAAGCCTTTAAATTTATTCTTTAAATGAAGAGAGGACAGGAAAAGGGTAGGTCTGTGCTATCATGGCCTTGTCTAGTTTTTATGGGCCATCTCTTTTCTCCTGCCTTTTTTCCTGGGATGACCCAGTTCTGATTAATATCTTTCAGCTGAGCCTCCTGAGGATGGAATGCCCAGGTACCCCTAACACGTGGGTTAGCGTGGCAGGGGCCTGAGCCCAGCCTCACTGTTCTTTGAGCATCTTTCACTCACACAGCAGAAGAGCATAGCGAGGGGCTCCCTGGTAGCTCCTTTTGTTCTGAAGGGGATTCGGTGCAAAGCTGGGTGCAGGGAGGTCCTTTGTGTGAATGTCTGGGCTCGCTCCTCTGGGCCTTGGTTTCTGAGAGCCTCGGGGGCCTCCTTTGTTGAGGATTCCTCTGCCCCACCCTTGGTGGTCTCCAGAATCTCTGCGTAGACCACTGTTTGTCCTCCTGGGTTTCCAGGGGTCAAGGGGCTCATCCAGGTGATACAGCTAGTAGGCAGAGCTGGGGATTAGGTCTCATCTCTTGATTCCTACATCAGAAAGTCGCTCCACTGAGTGAATTTTTTTTATGGTCTCAGATGGGTTTAACTAGAAGGAAGTCATGTTGGAAATAACCCAGCTGAAGGCCACAGAGGGCAAGAGTAGGATCTGTGAGTAGCCGTGCTTGTGGTATAGGAAGCGAGGATGTTTTCTATTCCTGGTAGGCTTGCCTAGGGGTGAGGTGGGGGGACAACATTTCATTGTTATCTTTTTCCTAGAAAGAACAGGTAGGGGTGAGATTCATGTTGGGCTCACCTTCCCCCATCTGGAGAACTCCATGGTAATTTTATAAGCACTCTTTATCCTTCCAACCCCCCTCCCAACTCCCCTTCCAAATTTATGCTGCCAATTACACTATCCTAGCTAGAGGAGGCTTTTGGAGAATAAGGCTGCTTTTATAGATGTCTTTTCAGTGGCTAACAATATGGTCTCAATAACAAACACTAGACTCTACCCCTCTTGTTGTCAGGTAGCCGTGGTAATCACAGAGCGTGTATATCCGAGGAAATGCTTCCTGTCATTGGGGTCGAAACCATCTGGGGGGTCATTTCTGGGCTTTCAAGTCCATGCTTTTCCCTCCCAGCCATTAAAGTTTCCAGCGTCTTCTGGCATCATTGTATCCCGAGAGAAAGCTGGCCTGACCTGGTGCCCTGCCTCTGCTGTCTCTGCTCAGCATTGAGAAAGCAGCCAGGGACCCAAGAGGGAGAGCTTGGGATGGAATCAGGGCACTGACACTCCTGGCATCGGCATGTCCGGTCCAGCTCTGGCTTCATGAGCTACCTTCCTGGCAAGAGGGCTGAGGTGGGCAGAGCGGATGCCTATACTATGTTGGTGCCTGGAAGCGAGGTGGACTGGCCCAGGAGCACATGGATGCCTCAGAACCACTGATGTTTCTTGGGGCTGCTATTCAGAGCAATCCCGAACCCTTGGACTTTGGCAGGTTCTCAGGCTGGTTGAGGAGTTGACCTGCTCTGGGACAGGGTGGGCTGGGAGAACCCCCTAGTGGTTTGTACAGTCTGAGCTTCTGTTGTCAACTTGAACAGTCCCGTGAAGGCGTGTTGGGGACATATGGAAATGGTTCCCTCTGAACAGCAGCCCCCTTGTTGGCTAGAAAGACCTCCCAAAGAAGTAAGATCAGGCTGGGGATGGGTTTCTAGGCTGTGTGTGTGAATTCAACAGGGTTCTCGTGAATCTGAGACACACAGATCAGGGGAGCCTGCGGGGGGTGGGGGCGGGGCAGTCACCCAGCCTTCAGTGAGGAGTGCAGTGGTCGAGGGCGGCCCCTTTTAGCAACACTCTGGGTCCAGCACTAGATGCCCTCCCTCATGGCTCTCCAGAGGGGACAGTGTGTCACTGTCAGAAGTGCTCTAAGACCGTCTGAAGAAAAGAAATCACCTGCAGAAATGAAATCCACAATCCGGAGCCTATTTATTCTGCTTCTGTGTAAAAGGAGTTCAAACCAGTCAATCCTAAATACTCAGTCCCAGAATATTCATTGGAAGGACTGATGCTGAAGCTGAAGCTGCAATACTTTGGCCACCTGATGCAAAGAGCCAACTCATTGGAAAAGACCCTAATGCTTGGAAAGACTGAGGGCAGGAGGAGAAGGGGACGGCAGAGGATGAGATGACTGGATGGCATCACCGACTCAATGGACATGAGTTTAGGCAAACTGTAGGAGAAGGAAATGGCAACCCACTCCAGTGTTCTTTCCTAGAGAATCCCAGGGATGGGGGAGCCTGGTTGGCTGCCGTTTATGGGGTCACACAGAGTCGGACACGACTGAAGCGACTTAGCAGCATCAGGAGATAGTGAAGAACAGAGAACCCTGGTGTCCTGCAGACCGTGGGGTCACAAAGAGTTGGACACGACTGAGTGACTGAACAACAACTATATAAATAGGGTCAAAATTTTCATCAAGATAGAAAACGGACACACAGCCCTTCCCTCTGAAACCAAACTATTTCCTGAGGAAACCTGGTCCACTGTGTGCCAGTACCTGTGGCTGGATCACCCCTACCCAGTTCCACCTGAACCCTCCCCGCCTCACCCCTGTGTTTTGTGACCCAGTCTTGAAGGTCAAGGACTCCCTTTTTTCCTCTTTCCTGATTATGGGGTTTGTGGTTTCAGGAATGATTTAGACTCAAGCTTCAGAGTAACAGGCATTGATGGTTCTTCATCCAGGGGGCTCCTGGGCG